>PNRQ01000052.1:0-175358 GCA_003439915.1 Trichoderma atrobrunneum | reverse complement strand
CCCCCCCCCCCCTTCCCCGTGTACCTACTGCGCGCCTTCTAGCTTGTACCCCTTATAAGAAAGAATAATTCACCATCAATCGCCAGAAGGCAGCCCGGGAACCCAGCTCCCAAGCCAGGTTAGAGGGGTTCTTACCTCACTCTTCGGAGGAGGTAGTGCGGGTGTTTTTTTGGCAGAGGTCGCAGCTTCGAATCGTGTCAACATATCCTTTTTTTTATTATCTCTTCTCAGCATCAATCACCTAATTTTTGCACACTCTCTCTTCTTTTCGGAACATTTTATCTTTAAGATTACCTACGGTTCTATCACTAAGCAAATGCCTTCCTTGCGACACGCGCTTGGCAAAATCCCATGTTGTTCTACGTCGAGTAATATCCATATGTTAACTATAGCTGATGGCACTAAGACCATATGCTTATAAGTATGGTAAGAAAGATACTCTTTAGTATAAACTACTATATATATTTATAACACATGTCTTTAGAACTTGTTTACGGAAAAGATTCAACGGGGCTATCACCTTGCGATCCCCTTGGTAGGGTTGTCCAGTCTAGCCACTCCCCTTTGTCAATGTCAAACTCAAGACTGTCAGCCCCAACAATGTTTCCAAAAGAGGAACGATGGCAGGCCATTATTCTCTGAAGCACCCTCATGTAAGGTAAGAGCAGAACTGCCTTCAGTATTGGCTCTATTTTCTCTCGGGTTTGTTCGTTGATGCTTCGCCCTTATTGAAAGAGCCTTGGCTTTGAGAGCGGTGAGGACCGCCGACTTGGATCCAAACCCGATTGTAGACTTGTCACACAGTACCTCAGAGAAGTGAATATCCAAAGCTCTCCATACCCGGTCCACGCTCGGGCCTTCGGGTTTAACACAGAGATGCCACAAGACGTACATGGTGATGTGATATTGTGGATAAGCCCTCCTTGCCCAAGAGAACTGCTTTAGCAAGCCATCATCATTGAACAATCTTGGTTCTAAGAGTTCCAATGCCTCCACGAGATTCTCTTCTGTTGCAAATTCGTCGCTCTTCATAGTACGCCGCAGAAATGACCATTGCAGTCTTGTAGTAAAGTTGAGTTTTCGGACGAGGAATCGAGAGCAGAGCAGCGTCATGCGGTGTTGAGGTATCACTGGGTTGCAGTTCTGCAAATACCCCTCAATAGACGCACTCAAATCGTCGATGACTTTTATCCTTATATCATCGGTGGGAGGGGACGAAAGAGACGAGGTTGCGGTGATATCGGCTAGCTTGTGGATGGACTTTGCAAGTTCGATGTTGATGAGGGAGAATGTCATGGCTGTCCAGCTATTTTTGGACTTGGGGAGTTCCTTCATATCTGGAGAGAGATCCACATCGTCAACATTGAGCGGCAAGCTTACATTTGAACCCAACAACTGCCCACTGGTGTTCTCGAGGCCATAGTCTTCTCCCGAGCGGCTATCGCGGCTAAGTAGGTGCCGCCATAGTCGACGACGCATTTCAGACTGAAAAGGAAGAAGCCCCAGTCGTAGCCCATCTCGATGTAAGCCTAGAGATTGGGCTATGCGTATTGTGAGGCCGTTTAGAATCCAGATTCCCTTACCACGATTATGAACGCGAAGGCCAGACTATACAAGGGTTAGTACCGCATCATTCGTCGGGTAGAGAAGCGGAAAACAGGGAAAGAGTTTTAATAAGTACCAGATATATAACCAATGCCAGAAGCCCTGTTAGCGTTGGGCGATCCAAAAAGTCGCCATGCGCAAATGCTTGCTCCAGGCCAGTTTTAAATGTATTCAGAGCGTCATCCTTATCCTGACCAAGGAATAACCGAGCCTCAACGTCTTCGAAAGAAACTGCAGATGCGAAGTAAATAGCAAAGCAAAAAGCAAGATCATGAAATGACGCGCTTGCTGGATCGTGAATGACCGAATAAACCTTCACTCTGTCAGTGGGAAGGTGAAGAAGTTTGATCAACCCAGAACAGCCATCCACATTTTCTGCGTAGTTGTTCCACAGTCTCACAGCCAAAGGCTGGGTCGGATGGAAAGTGTGCGGTTCCTGCAAGAGAGACACGGACGAGAGTATTCCTGCAGGATTAAATGGTGAGGTAGCGGGCTGATGTGGCGTTCCTGTGTGCGAAGTTGAAAGAACTGACTCTATATCTCGCTCCTGTGAAAGGCAATTAGGGACGAAAGTCTGACAATCCTTGAACATCGTATGGACTCTTACCTCTTCTATCACTCTGGATAGCATAACTTCGTTGAAGTATTGGCTCGACGATCCTTTTTCAACAAGTACATCATCGTTTCTAAGTCTCAATGGTTGCGCCGCAGACGAGCTGCTTGAGTTTTTGGAAACACTTATCCCCAACGCCGATGAATCCCTACTGTTGGCTTTGGCGAGGGCCTTCTCTAGGCTTGAGATGCGAGAAGCCATGTCCGCCATAATGGTATGTTTTGCCCGCCGTATGCGCCGTGGCGGGTAGGCGCATGGCTTGCCGGCTTGCGTGCAAGGTGTGCATGGTTCTTGTTTGTCGCATCGGATCTTTCTGCGATTGCAGGTCTATTCTTAGGAACATGCAGAGTCAGATATACCGACCGCGAGACAAGATAATTTCGTGATCAAATCGCGGGGTATCGAAGAACCTGGTAGAATTCACGGGCTATAGAAAGGGTCAAGACATACATAACATGAGCGGGAGAGTGGGCGGCCACTCTGAGAGCGAGACTGTTGCTCTGGGGAGGCCTCGGAGATTGTGTCAAAAATAAACTCCATGTCTCTTAGTTCGGGACTCATCTTCGTTAGCAGTAAGAGGATCGCCAGTCGGGGAATAAAGGTCCGAACAGCATACACTTGATCTTTAAGAGATGTGAACACGAGGCACGAGGTTGTTCAGTTACCAGAACGGGCCGAGTGGTGCTTTTACTGCCGTGCCGAGAAGTGGATTGAAAGTACGGAGGATGAATCCATTAGTAAGCTCAAGGGCCAAGCGGGCGCCCGGTAGGCGCACGGGACCGTACAACTGCACGGGACCCTTAGTCAGCAAAAGCCCGCTATAACAACCGCTATAATTTTCTAGCAACAACCGCTATAAGAACAGAGATACACGCTGTAGATAGAGATATATAGCACAATACACATCTACGGAAATTATTAGGTCCAAAACTCACCGCTGCAGATGAGGATTCTAGTCAACCGACCGCTCTGGTCGACAATCTAGCAACACCTTCACTCCCTACGGTCGTTCCGGACTAGATTGCTCCCGGCGCTATAAATTTGCGGTGCGGTTATTGTAGTGATCTTACAGCGGTCGTTACAGCGATCTTACAGCGGTCGTTTGCTGACTAAGGGTCCCGTGCAGTTGTACGGTCCCGTGCGCCTATTGGGGACCGGCCAAGCGCGCATGCTAACTCATTCTCCTCTGATCGATCCAAGCAAACTCATTAGGGAGAGCAAGCAAGGGGAGGACAGAAAAACCGAGACCAGGAGGATTTCGAACACTCACGAGTTGAAACATACGCCCTACAAAAGGCGTAGCTACTATATCTATATTTCCCTACTATATCTGTATTCCTTTAGTAACTGCTACCACATCTATATTCCTCTAGTAACTGCTACTATATTTACATTTTTCTAGTGACTGCTACTATATTTATATACCTAGGCAGGTCTTTGTAAAGGATATTCAACCCTGGGAAAAGTGCACGCCGGCCATCAAATGAGAAAGTAAACAAAAAGTGAGAAGCATATGCACAAAAGTGGAGACAATGTGAAACGCCGTGATATCTGTTTGCTGCCCTTTTCCTCTTCCTCTTTTCCTCTTCTTCTCTTTCGTCTTCAGTCATCATCATCACCGTCTTCGTCGTTTTGATCTATCCATTTGATAGATCATAGCTGCTTGCCCCGTTTGTTTCTTCGTTGTCAATCTCGACAACGTCAAGTCTTTGTGTCCCCCTTGAACTTCGGAGAGAAGTTCATGTTTTTTCTCGCCGCCGCCGCCGCCCCTTGTTCACAACTCTCGCTCTTCGGAGGAGAGTTCGTGTTCCTTCTCGCCGCCGCCGCCGTCATTTCTCTGTTGCTGGTAATCTGTTGTTTTCACTCTTCGGAGGAAAACTCATATTCACCCAGTCTCCCTTCTCTCCTCTTCTCACCTCGCCTACTTGTTTTGTATTTTCACTCTCCGGAGGAAAATTCATTTTAAAAAGGCTCCATATACCAACCCTCTCGACACTTTCGACGAAGCACCTCACAATGTCTCAATCAAAGACTGCCGAATCGGGCGCCGCCGCCCCCAAACCACACTACTGGAAACCTTGCGTGATTTTGATCAACAATGTGTTTTTCGGAGGCAAAGGTTTGGGTCTCGAGACCGACATTGCCACCACCATCCAGTGCCACAGGGAAAAGGACAAGTCATCTTAGATGGGTTTCTCTATCCAAATCCCCTTTGGACCCACCGCTGAGGACGATGGATTTGGCATGTGCCATGGAAGTAAGTTTTCTCTACCCAAATGTCTACAGTGGTCAACGGCGACTAACTTTGTACGTTCATAGTCGACCGCAAGACTTCAAGACCTCGCATCGTTCCCGCTGAAACCTACTCGATTGTCGTCGAGCTGCCGATCAACTCTGCAGTCACTCACGAGGAATTGGATGAGGCCATGCTGAAAAGGCTCCCAGAGTCGACAAAGACCATGTGCCGGATCAATGTCTATCCTAAAGATATCTCAGAGGTGGTGGTCAAGGGATACGGGATGCCTTTTGCCAATAAAGGACGTGAATGCGACGCATTCATCAACGACAACGGGACAATCGAGGGTCGCTTTACTTTGTTAAACATCCTCCAGCAAGAAAGCTTTTCGTTCATTGTCGCTGCCCCCACCAATGCCGCAATGAAGAACTTGTTTCAGCCACTGCCGCCGCCGTTTCGATACCCCTATGGCGACGTGCATTCCTGGGACGAGGCCCGATACCAGGAGATGCTTCCCAAGACTAAGGGACCTCAGTTTGCGGCCAGATGGAGCTTCGACAATGACAACGAGCATCTTGCCGCCATGACTCAATCGCAGGTCCAAGACGTTATGTGGATCCATAACGCTTCTCAAGAGATTGCCGAGATGACGTTCAGAGCCTATTTCATCAACGCTCAAGATCGCGATCCTGAACATTCGAGGCGGTTTTACGTCATCGTCGCTCTCAACAAGCCGTTCTTGAACCGCTTCGAGAATGAATGGCGTCGACTCACCAAGACTGGGTATCTGAAGCTCAAGATCTTCGAGTCCAAAGGAGACAACTGGCCAGCCGTCTGGGATGCGCGGATTCAAGACGCAGCTCGGAGCCTTGACATCATGAGGCGTCACCCGACGGACGTCAACGACTTTGTTCTCGAGGTGCGACGCCCATCCGCAAAGCAAGTCGCCCGCCGTCCTGACTTCAAGGTCGCCGTCTTTGAGAATAGCCGAAGCGCCACGCTTGCGCTGCAGTACGACACAGCCCAATAGAACTGGGTTTCCCTGCAGTTTGATGACAAGATCAAGGACTACGAGAGCAAGGTCGATGCTGTCTGCAAATTTGATCCAAGCTCCTGGCCTACCAACGCCGCCCCTCCCAAGACGCCTGGCGAAAAGGCAGTAGAGCCACCCAAGGAGGGTCCGATCCCTGAAGACACCAAGTTCAAGATGGCTCTTCATCGGGCTCTTTTGCGGGGTAATGGCTTCTACGATGTTCTCGTGCCCAAACCGAGCGTTTCGCAAGATTTCGCTGAGGCCCTGGGCAAGCTTAGCCTGGACGATGAAGAGGGTGAGCAGAGCAAAGACGCGCCCGCTCCTCCACGCCGCCTGCCTGTAGTCAACCTCGTCGACATTCCCGAGGAGCATCTCAACGCCCTCTTCCACGAGGCTCTGCCCGGCGATCGACAACGCTTCGCCAAGTACTTGAGTGAAAGGCATCTTGGCGTTGGTGTCATTATGGCAGTAAGTGTTTGTTCTAGGTGACGTTAAGACGGACCTGCTTGACTAACGTATTACATCTAGGGACCTGGATTGAGAAAGACGACGATGCTGGCCGTTGGCACTCTCGGAATGGCAGCAACTCTGGGCCCTATTTACGGCACGGCTCCCACACATGTGGCCACTGACAATTTTGCCGAGCGACTGGACCGCATCTCGCAGAGCGTAACTCGCCGCCGCAACGAGGGTAAGGAATCCGGAGATGAGACGCGAGCCCGACGGACCTTTGTTATGCGCTGCTTCTCCCGCGACGGTGAGGTTATTGCATTCATCAACATCTTGCGCAACTCCTATCTTGGCAACAAGGCTGCGCCCAACCAGGATTGGAGCATCGACGCCAAGTGGACGCTCAATCTAACCCCTTCTTTCTGGCTCCTGATGGTCCTTCGCTCCCCCGCTGTCCGTAAGATCCACGAGGATGACCCCAAGGCCATTCATGAAATGCAACAGCAAATGGACATTCGAAGAGATTGCGAGCGTCTCCGCGCCGTTGCCACAGGAAGAATTAGCTGGCAAGAGTATGAAAGCGGACAAATGGTCCAAGAGAAGGCCATCGAGGGAATGTTTGGGCATCTTCTTCGGAGTGTAGATATCCTCTGCACAACGCCAGCAAGGTCCATGCAGGAGCCCTACAGCAGATGGAAGATGATGAGGGCCAGAGGCATCGCGGTGGATGAGGCGGGCAGCATTAGCCGTCCTGACTTATACCGTGTCTGGGGCAACACAATGCTCCCTTGCCTCTTAGGCGGCGACCCCGAGCAGCTCCCTCAGGCGGTTATGACGGTTGATGATAAAGATGTCGAGGGCAACTATATCAATCGTCTGGCCCCGGATGCTCAGCTGTCGGCGCTAAAGTTCTTTATAGCGTCTGGTTGGCCCATCTACCGTCTCTAGGTGTAGGGAGAACTTTAAGGATAGGTATGGTTATTACCTAGGTAGACACTACTATAGCTACTATATTTTCTTTAATATTTACTACATTTATATTTCTATAATATCTGCTACTACATTTATATTTCCCGAATAGCTAGTACTATATTTATATCCCTCTAGTAGCTGCTACTATCCTTATATATTTTAAAAATTTACTACTATGCATGTATTTGTCTAGTATGTAGTATTCCTTTGCAACAGGAGATGCTGAATAGTGAATTTGAGATGCTAGCTGAAGGGTGGGGGAACGCCCACAAAAGCACCACTTGATGACCTCGAGCTGATTGGGTGCTCATATTGCTGAATGTACCTGTGCGCTTATTCATTTTGGAGTCTCACTTTTTCCGACTACCTACCGCTTGCCAGGTAGGTAGCTACAAGTGCATGCGCTAGAGGAGGAGGTCAATTAATGTCCTCACAGATGTCACCACCAGCTGGACAGACATACGCATGGCGATGATGGCGATGGTACTAGATGGCAGAACAACCACCTAGAGCTGTAACTGCTTATTTTACATGGATGGAAATGCACGAGGTTGTTCAGTTGCCAGAACGGGCCGAGCTGTGCTTTTACTGCCGTGCCGAAAATACGGAGTATGAATCCCTTAGTAAGCCCAAGTGCTGGGTCCGGCCTTCTATACCCGAGCCCGAGTTTTACTCCCGCTCCCGTTTAAATTGCCCGGCCGTGTCAGAGTGGAGTCGAGTCATAGTCTCGGTAGACGTCTTAAACCAGCGCTCAATAGAGAGACTAGGTAAACAGATTGCGATCAATACTCGTCAGCTCAAGTAATTTGTCCGGAGATAACAGACTCACCAAAGATGCCGGGCATTTTGGCTACCAAATCTTTTGGTCATCGGTATTTCGGACGAGTTGGAGTTTAACTCCTGATGTAGACCAAAGCTACATAGCAACCTTTCTACGGCGTATAAGTACTTATTATAACGTGGCATTTTATTTATTTTCGTTCAATATATACTCTATTCATATATCCTAGAGGACCATACTTGTCCATATTTGTAGTCGATAATTGCGTATACAAGCAAAAGAGCTACTGAGAAAATGTCGGATCAAGGCCAACCTGCTGTAGTCGAGAGATCTCCGGCCATAGGCAACAGGATGGCCGACAGGGATCAAATCAGCAACTCCGACAGCAAATCTGGCGTCCCTTTCATTTTACAAGATCAGGAGACTGCAGAGGCTAAACAGCCACAGCCACGGGAGGGTGACGCCCCAGATGGAGGAACTGCCGCTTGGCTGGTCGTTCTTGGTGCTTGGTGCGTTTCGTTCTGTAGTTTTGGGTGGCTGAATAGTAAGAACATGCATCGTTTCTTAGGGAGCCATTGTTGCTGATGATAGACAGGCATTGGAGTCTTCCAAGAGTACTACCAGACCGATTTGCTCAGTCACTATTCTCCCAGCACCGTCTCCTGGATTCCGTCGCTTCTCATCGCCATCGTCATGGGCTTGGTGAACTCTAATGCCCCAACGGTCGGAGACACTCAAGATGCTAATTCCATCCAGGGACCTTTTATCGGCACTCTATACGACCATTTTGGCCCACGATGGCTGCTCCTGATAGGCAGCATCATGCATATTTTCGGCGTAATGATGGCGAGTCTTGGTACTGAGTACTATCAGATACTTCTTGCCCAAGGAGTCTGCTCTGCCATCGGCATTTCAGGCATTTTCCAACCAGGTATAAACAACTCTGGATGGATATTGTTTGTTCACAATTTTATACTAATACTCACTGGATTCAGCCGTCACTGCTACACTCGGCTGGTTTAATGACAGGCGTGGCGCGGCCATTGGCATCCTCTTTACTGGCTCAAGTATTGGAGGTATCATCTTCCCTATAATGATATCACACCTGATTCGTGAACTTGGCTTCGGATGGGCTATGCGTATCTCTGCATTCCTGATGCTTTTTCTCTTGATATTGGCGAATCTGACCGTCCGTGCTCACGTTCCGCCACATCCACACAAGATCACTAGGGCAGAGCTCCTCAAGCCTCTAACTGAGATTGACTTCCTTTTACTCATTGCAGGCTTCTTCTGCTTCAGCTATGGCTTCTTCGCTATTATTACGTATCTCCCCGTTCAGGCTCTCAACGCTGGCATGAATGCCGATCTGGTCCAATATCTGCTGCCTATACTTAATGCCGGGTCATTATTTGGGCGTCTTTCCGCCGGAGTTGTAGGCGACAAAATCGGCCGCTTCAACGTCTTCATCGTCGTTTGCTTTCTATCCGGTATCTGGGTATTGGCGCTGTGGTTACCCGACTCAAGCGACCCGGCGCTCATTGCATTCGCCGTCCTATTCGGGTTTTTCTCCGGCGCTTATGTATCACTCATTACACCAATGGTCGCACAGATCGCGCCATTACGGGAACTTGGGTTCCGCTCAGGCATTGTCCAGTTTTCCATTGCAATTGGTGGCTTGACAACGAATCCAATTAACGGCGCAATATTAGATGGTGCGGGTGGTTGGGTTGGTCTCAAGGTCTTCTCTGGGGTATTTTGTATAGCGGGAACAGCCTTTGTGCTTGCGGCCAGACTTAGGCGCATTGGCTGGAAAGTGTCTGTTCGCTTTTAAGTCTATTGCGTTCTCCATATAGACGTTTTCTATACAGAAGTATAGATCACTAAGCCAAGTTTCTTTTCGTCCTTTACGATATAAAAGGAACCATTTATGTATTTATAATATTTAATGCTTGAAATCTCTGCTCTTAAAAATGTTGAATGCACAAGGTACCTACCTATATACCGATCTGCTTGCTGTCGTAGGTATAGTCAACCCAATCCACTATAACAGTCTCGCGACATGATGTCGGCATCATAAGCCGTCTCGTATCTTGAACCGTAAGTAAAAGGATTGAATCAGTAGATTGCAAAAAATATTCTGCAGCGACAGCTTTAGAGAGGCCGCGTTCCCGAGGTATTTCGCATTTTGCCAGAGACTGAAAATTGGCGCCATGCCGAGCACAGAGAACCTCGAGATTGCTTGCTGCATTTCATCTTCTGCTCCTGATAGAATCGACTAGAATGGAGAAAGCTAGAGAAAGAGTGGTTATAAATATCCAATTACCAAATTCCCGTGATTGTTAATAGACCAAGAGCCGAGACGGCACATTGATAAACGGTCGGGCGGAGCGCCATCGGGGGCGGGGTGAAGCGCCACTGAAATGGCCGCCTTCTTGTTGCAAATGACGGCCTCGGGGATAAATATACGCACTAAATAGATTGAATGTATTAGCCACGTTGGAAATATTGGCAAGGCTATTCAAAGAGGAAACTGCACGTCTCGGCATTACTGCCTCTCCCCCACCAGAGGAGGATACTGGCGGATAGTAAAGATGAGTCGATGAATTTGGCATGCTCAACTAGTTCTATGGCTATAAATGTATGTGTTGCCTTCCTCGTTGGAATGATAAAATACATTGGAGATTACCAAATACCTTACTCCTTGTAATCATGACAGACCCGATAACCAACTTTCCCCAGGGCTCCTGGGTCTTAGTCACTGGTGTGACGGGCTTCGTTGCATCCCATATTGCCAAAGCTTTCCTCGATCGCGGATTCAAGGTTCGAGGGACAGCTCGAAACTTGGATAGGGCATCATGGCTCACAAAGGACATCTTTAAAGACTTTGCTGCTCGTGGTGATTTCGAACTATCTCAAGTGGCCGATCTCGCGGACGACCTCGCTTTTGATGAGGCGATCAAGGGGGTTTCTGCCATCGTTCATGTGGCCAGCATCCTCACCTTTGATCCAGATCCAAACAAGGTAGTTCCCAAGACAGTGGCCGGCGCTACCTCGATCCTTGAGGCCGCAACTCGAGAGCAATCGGTCAAGGCGTTTGTTTATACGAGTTCTATTGGGGCCGTTACAATGCCTAGACCTGGGAATGACATTCAAGTTACGTGGGATACATACAACGATTTTGCTACCCAAGCCGCCTGGGCGCCACCCCCTTATGAGCCTTCTCGCGGCATGCTTACATACATGGCGAGTAAGGCGGCTGCTGAGAAAGCAGTATGGCAGTTTGCAGAGGAAAGAAAGCCACACTTTACCGTCAATTCGGTACCTCCGTCTGCCATAATGGGAGAGGCACTCAATAAGGTTCATAATGAGGGTACTGGAGCCTGGATCAGGAATCTTTATGACGGAGACACATCATTTTGGGGTCCTCATGGCGCTAGTAAGCCTACTCTCAACCCCCAATTGCTAAATGAGATTGAGCTCATCTAACAACTGTACGTCTATATAGATTATGGGGTGGATGTTAAGGACGTAGCCGTGCTGCATGTTGCTGCCGCCTTGGATCCTGAGGTTAACAATGCCCGTCTTCAAGCTTGGGGTCACAAGTGCAACGGTAACGATGTTCTAGCGATCATGCGCAAGCACTATCCAGAGCACAGATTTGTGGACGACATGGATAACCAATCCGTTCTCACCTTTTCAGCTGACTTTATTGAGCCTCTGGCTCTTCTGAAGAAATGGGCTAACCAGGATGGATGGAAACCGCTGGAACAGACTGTGGTGGAGAATGTGGACAGCATTCTCAAATTGAACAATGATTAACTGGGCTATGGCAGGGGGAGCAGGTGTTAATATACTTAGAAGATGTTTGTAGCATTTAGAATCTCCCATTTACTTCTGCAGCCAGTATTTTCACTTTGCGTGCGGCACGAGTGCAAAGAGAACTCCAACTAATTAAGAAACAGCTAGGCTTCTTTCTCCTCTATATTCAACGTCGTCCAGGGAGTTATGCCGAGTGCTTTATCAAGGGATATGTGTATTATACAGGCTTATAAGAGGAATTACCAAGGCTCATTAACTTGGCTAAAGTCGTTCAGATACACTTGGCATGCATCTTCATTGTACTGAAATATATCCCAAATCAACATATGTAATCTTTCCTTTACTAAACAGGGATTTTGGAATCAATCATGGTTTGTGGGCAGCAAATACAGTAAATTACATACTATTACAAATTTGGAAGCCAGGATGTAACCCGTCTAACAGAGTGTAAGTCTGTTGGGCAAGTTTTTAATGCACTGGTGATGCTACGACTGCCTTTACCATACGCTGTCGGCGATAAGCCGAAATAAGAGGAAGTAATGTTAATGGATAACCCACTAGCCATATTTGTCATTCCCATTTGCACGGAAATAATAACTTCTAGGCTGAATGAAATGATTTGGTGGATTATTTCCATTATGCGGCCCTCTTAGCTAACATGAGCGTTGGCTGAAGGGGTCGCATAAGCGGGACACTTGAATCATCCAGGACACTCACAGGACTCACACAAGCCCAATTCGTAAAATAGGCGAATTGTAATTTGACTAGACACCGGTTCTATGATTTAGTTCAAATAGTTCTCCCCACGAATAATTAGTAGACCAGCTTACCGGAACATCGGCAGTTGAGGCTACGGGGAGATGCGGGGAAATAGACTATCGTGGGAAAGCTGTTCCGCTGCGGAGATCAACACACTGAGTACTGTCGGTATGATGGCTTCAGAAAAGATCGTTAAGTCGAAGTGCTAGTAGTATAAAATGTCTCGGTAGACTCTATAGACTGTTGAATATTAGGTTTTACCATGTAATGATAGCCCGTTTCTGGTAACAGTTGACACTATGTTGTTTAAGGCCTTCTCCCTCGTTGGCCTCATAGGGCATGCTCTCACTGTCCTTGCTGTGTCCTCACCAACAGTTCATACCATAAATGGAACATATTCAGGATTGAGCATTCCATCTTTTAAACAAGAAGCATTTTACGGCATTCCCTATGCTCAAGCACCTGTCGGGGACCTTCGTCTCCGAAAGTCTCTGCCATACAACCAATCTTGGTCTGGCGTACGGAATGCAACAGTCCGATCTGATTCGTGCCCAGGGTATAACGGATTTCCACTTTCTCTTGTTGGTGGTAGTCTCATCGATGGACTTACTCTAGGAGAAGACTGCTTGACCATTGACATTGTCCGACCAGCCAACGTCAACCCTCTCGACAAATTACCCGTCTTTGTCTGGTTCTATGGTGGAGGTAAAATATTTATGCTGTCGACCTTTAACCATATAGCGAAACTGATTCCATACAGGTTTTATTGCTGGGGGGTCTGCTGATCCCAAGTACAATATGTCATATATCGTCCAAAACTCGGTGGAGATGAATAAGCCCATCATGGGTGCCATCATTAACTATCGGACAATGTGTTTTGGCTTTTTAGCATCTAAAGAGGTTCTAGATGCCAATGTTGGCAATATTGGGCTCTTTGATCAGAGGCGAGGCCTTAAATGGATCCAAGAGAACATTAAGGGCTTTGGTGGTGATCCTGAAAAGGTAAATACTTTCTACAACAAGTGAACATTTATTGACTTGTGATAGGTCACAATCGCGGGAGAAAGTGCAGGCGGTTCAAGCACAGGCTATCACCTAATTGGCTTCAAGGGCAATAATGACGGGCTTTTCCGTGGAGCCATTATGGAGAGCGCAAGTTTGCTAGGAGCTCCAAGTAAGCCTGAAACTTTTTTAGACGGAACAAAGAAGGCTCAACTAATTTTATAGTCAATACCCCTGAACAACTGCAGCGAAGCTATCAAGGCATGTACGACAACATTACAGAAACTGTGGGTTGCAGTACCTCAAACGACAGCTTGTCTTGCCTGCGAAGTGTTCCATATAACGTTTTACATAACGCGTGTATTGGGTTCCGCCAGACGCCAATCATGGATGGCGAGTTCATCTCACAATTACCGTCACAGTCTATCCAAAAAGGAGAAATCGCCGACGTTTCCATCATTATGGGTACTAATACTGATGAAGGCACTGCTATTTTCTTAGGGCCCCGCGCAAATCCTTTGAATACCGATGAGGATGTATTCAAATACGTTCAGGCTCTTGGAAGTGGGCTTGACAATAAAACCGTAGAAACAGTGATGAAGCTATATCCAGATGACCCTACCTGGGGTTGCCCATTTGGAACAGGGCCCGAACGGTTCGCAGACCAGGGATTCCAGTACAAGCGAGGCGCTGCTATTGCTGGCGACTATTTTATGCACGCTGGGCGAAGATTCTACGCAAACTCACATAGCACTCGAAGCCGGAAACCGATATATACATATAGGTTCGACCAAGCACCTTGGGATATGAGGGAGCCCTCTATCATGATTGTTCCTCCGGTCTATGTGACACACTTCTCCGAGGTACTTACCAAATGTGGCGATTCCCGCATCTCATCACTAATCATTAATGACAGATTGTGTACGTGTTTGATAACCCTAATAACAACAGCAACTTTATTGGACCCTACCGAGGCTATGCAAAGCTGCAGTCCTTCATGTCGCGATCTTGGGCTTCGTTTGTTCATGATCTCAATCCTAATAACCACGGACTGCAAGATCCGAATCTCCCAAAATGGCCAGAATATGATCCGAAGCAACCTCAAAGCATCGTATTCCGTGAAGGAGGGAGTTTTATTGAGAACGACGATTACCGGAAACCACAGTTGGCGTTTTGGGGCACTATCTGGCCTGAACTTCAGACCTGAAGGAGGGTTATTTCACTGCAAACAGATGTTGAGGCAATTTTGACTGACAACACACAATGTGCATGGAAGTTTATATATAAATATATATATCAACCAATATGTTCAGAAGAAAGCATCAAAATAATCCCACCGGATATCTCTACCGTATTTACCGGGGTTCTCAGTTCGTAGCAACTAGTGATATTTTAGAAGAAGCTGATAAACGCTTAAACGCCAACTACTCCGCATAGACGGCAACTTAATCGAATTACTCCAATAATGACATCATTACCACTAAGATTGCTATTATGGATGATACCGCTGACAAAGGATATATCCTGTTAGTATTGCTCTATGGCCGCTATTCTAGATTACTGCCCCATTTAATAGTGACATGGCCCAGAACTAGGTGTTGCAAAGGATTATCCAATTAAGACGGATTTGATGTGTTACATCAGAACGTAATATTTAGTGAAAAATATTAGCAGACAATGAAACATGATTGCCCATAGCTATGGATAGCTCTCTTCATTCTCCTTCACAAATCTAGAGCTATTTGGTTGAGATGAAATTGGAAAACCCTACTAGTGCCTACCAGAGTATACGACTATGTCATCAGCTCTGACCAAAGTTTGCTCCAGTACGCCAGCTGTGGTTTCCGGTAATCGTCTTTCTCCACCCAGCTGGCACCAGCTCTGAAAACAATATTCTGCGGATTAGAAGTGTCGTATTTAGGCCATACTGGCTTTCCCTGAAGACCGTGGTTGTTCGGGTTCTGATCATGGATGAATGATACCCAAGATCGAGAGACGAAGCTGGCTAACTCTGAGATAATTGGATACGGCCCAATCCAGTTGACATTTTTATCCGGATTATCAAAAACGTGGACAATCTCAGTGTAATGCGTGACGTATACTGGTGCAGTCGTTGTAACATCAACCTCCATCATGTCCCACGGCGCTTGGTCGAAGCGGTACGTATAGATCGGGTGCTTGGAGCGCTGGCTATGATCGACGGCGTAGGCACGGCGACCAGCGTGGATATTTACATCACCAGAAATGGCAGCGCCACGCTTGAACTGGAAGCCTTGATCCGCGAATCTCTCGGGCCCAGTGCCAAAGGGGCAGCCTTGGATGGGGTCATCAGGATAGAGACGGAGGATGTTGGCGACAACCGTGTCGTTGAGACCACCACCAAGATGTGCGACAAGGGACGAAATGTCACTGTCGTTGTTCAGCGTTCCACGGGGCGTAAAAAATTCAGCTGTGCCCTCGTCTGTGTTGGACCCCATGATGAGGGCAACATCGGCGATCTCGCCCTTTGCTATCGATACGGATGGAGGCTGAGATATGATTTGCCGTCTATATAGGGTTTGAACTGGAAGCCATTCACAGCACTGAAGAGCTTCGCGTAAGGAACGGTGCGAAGACAGGATAAGGAGTCTGCGGCAGTGTTACAGCCGACCGTTGTGGTGATATTATCATACCATCCTTGGTAAGTGACATTCAACGTCTCAACAGTGTTCACTATTATGGGCAGTTAGCAAAACATCAATGCCAGCGGTATTGGCTTCAGCCATCAAAGACAAAACTTACTCGAAGCACCGAGCAAGCTCGAACTCTCCAAGATGGCACTTCTGAATAGGCCGTTGTTCTTCCCCTTAAATGCCACCAACTGGTATCCAGCTGAGGAGCCTCCTGCGCTCTCGCCAGCAATTGTGACTTTGCTGGGGTCACCACCGAACGCGCGAATATTCTCAGACACCCATTCCATGGCCAGCCGCTGGTCAAAGAGGGCAATATTACCAACACCCGCCGCCGCGACCTCTTTGGAGGCCAACAAGCCAAACGCAGATGTGCGGTAGTTGGGAATGACAGCGATGATTGGCTTCTTCATATCCATTGAGTTGCGCACCATGAAGGACGTGTTGTAGCGCGGGTCAGCAGATCCTCCGGCTTTGAAGCCACCGCCATATATCCAGAAGAAAACGGGGAGGTTGTCTCCAGGCTTAACATTGGCTGGTCTCACGATGTCAAGAGTTAGACAATCCTCGCCCATGGTTAAGCCGTCGGCGAAGCCTTGGGCGAAGGGCTTGTCGAACCCAGGGCACGAATCAGACCGCACAGTGGCATTACGAGAGCCTTTCCATGACTGATTGTACGGCAAGGGATAACGAAGTCTCAGGTCTCCAAGCGGAGGCGTCGCAAAGGGGATACCATAAAAGGCCTCCTGATTGAAAGTTTCGAGATTGAGACCAGTATAAGTCCCGTTGACGGTATGAGCCGAGGGTGCGTTGTGATGAGGGACAGCTGAAGCACTGGCAGAAGACAAGCTGCCCAAGCAAAAGAGGGCCAAAGAGCACAAGGTTATTGACTGATGGCAGTACATCTTATCTTGTTACAATTGCTTTATCGAAGCATCCTATCACTGGCCTTGAAGTTTCACTTGTAGAATGTCATGCAACCCATTGAGAACACCGTGATTCTTTTATAGCCACGATGTTTGCTTTACAGAGGCCTCTCCTTTTCTTCTCGGGGAGCTATACGGCTACACACTATTGACACTATTCGTTACAATAGCCTACGTAAATGCTATTAGTTTGGAATCTAGCATAATGGAGCCGCCAACAAAACTCTCCCCGGACTCCCCCGGATTCTCCTCCGGGAGGCGTCCTCTCAGAGCGTTTACCCACGCCTGTCAGCTCGAATTCATGAACAGAACTGATACTCTCCCCGGATTCTCCCCCGGAGGCGTCCCGATCTCTCCGCATTTTCCCCACACACTTACTAGCTAGATCGAAGAGCCGGGCTAGTACCACATTATCCAGTCAGCCGGAAATGCTTTCCGGAGCTTTGGGATTTTGTTCACCGTAAATCTGTAATTGCCCATGGTCGTTTTGTGGTTTTGCGGTGAAGTTCGGAACTCGGCAGGCCTAGATTGTGATGGAAGCGAAGTTATACGATAGTGGCTGATGTAGACCCATAGAATGAATACCCGGAGCTTGAAGTCGGTGACAGTTTTTGGTGGGGGTGGAAGATATAGGGAACGGTAGCTTTCTATATCTTGTTGTTAAACAAGATATTTAAATCAAGAATAAAAAATGGTAAACCCTATTCATGAGTTATAACGCGGCTTTCGCTGGTCGATTATGTAGTCTGTAAGCCTTTGCAAAGAGCGTCTTTGCGACGGTGTTGCTGAGTGATGTTACGGATGAGCTAACTCAACTAATGCGGCTATAAGGACTAGAGAGCTGGCATCATAGTGGCGTATTTTTGCTACGCATCAATACTAGTAGCTGCCACTTATTAAGCGTGTAGAATTGGAGTAAAGAGATGTAGGAAGCGGGTCGTTCGAGGACGCACATACATGAAAGGCAGTATTGGGGGCGCTGAGAAGCATATTACAAGAGTTAACTCTAAGGAGCATCCACATCATTTTGGACGCACCCGGTGACAGCATGATCGGCTTTCGGCAACTGATTGAGTTTACTATACGGGATCAACCGGATTTTATCGAGCCACGTGGGTTGCACATTTTGATGTCGAGGAGCGACTAGAGGCTGACAATCAGTGGTCCGGACGTGATTGGAGCGCAACAAAAGTCTATCTCCATGGTCATCAGTATAGACAATAAGCATTTAGTCAAACAATTGGCGAGCAGAAGAAACATGGCACACAACAAGGGATGCCGCTTAGCGCCAGTTGCTTCCCAGCCTTGAGACTTTTGCTGAATAGCATGAGTCAGTCCATTAGCAAGACGGCAATGGGATGAATCAGAATAGTACGAGAGTAGAGGATTTTCCTTTTCGGTATGAGCTTAAAGAGATGTAATATTGCGCACTCACTACTTATTTTAGCTTCTCCATCCAAGAGCCATCCCGTCCATTTATTATACCTAAACCGGTTATAGATATTTCAGGTATAGCTTATTGTAAAGGATAATAAAAGCTACAGCACCGAAATAAAAGTAGTATGTAATAGAGAGAAATGTAAGAACCGCCATGATAAGTACTATTTATACAATGATTTTCAGTATAATAAGCTTAAAGTACATGTTTATCTGTCAGACGTAGTACCCTACATTTACTATAGCAACCTAGCGTCTTACACCAACTCTCTGTCTATCAACAAGATATAGATGAAAGTATGTTGCCGCTGCTACGAAAAGGAGATATGACATGAAGCTATTGAACACCTTATAGTTCGGAAATAACTGCTAATATTGTAATTGCTGAATCGCCAGCATCTAATTCTTAACAGATGAATTACCTCGTAGCATCGCAACTAAATTCTCCAAAAGTAGTGCAACTACACTTCTTCAGTAAAGAGGTGCACCGTTTCCAAACACAAAGTTAGGATCCCAGATAGATTTAAGTTTTCGAAGTTTTGGCAAATTGGCAGCAGAATACCACGCCGCTGCACCTTCATCTCCAAAGGCATAGTTAAAGTAGACGTGAGGTGTATCGAAGCCGCTAGTAGTTTGCAGGTTGGTGCGTTGCCCTACCATAAACTTGTCCACTTGGGGTCCGAGAGAGGCATCACTGTATTGGTTTTGCGTTAACCTGTGGAAAAGAAAATAGAAAGCGGCAAAATTAGCATGAGTTCTCACAAATACAGTAGAGTAACTGATGAGTTAGAAGCACTTACCACCAAACTTGGATATCGCGCCATGGAAAGACGGTCTCAGAGGCCGGCGTCTTAAGAGTTTGTTTGTTACTGTAATATTGAAATACCGATATTCCTGCGAAAGAGGGATTTGCAATGTAAAAGGCCGTCATATCAGCAAAGTGAGCCTCGTAGCTTGGGACAGCCGTCTGGTTGAAGCCTAAGCTATGAGCACTGATGATATGTCCCCTATCACACACTCCAGCTGTCTCAGACTGATAATACAGATCGGTTTGGGGAAGATAAGTCACAGACTGGACAACTGGACCAGCGGCAGCAAACGTGTCAATGTATGGTTGCGCCTCTGATACGGGCCCAAAGTACCAGAGCTGCACAACTATCTGTGATGCGTTGGAAGCCCGGTTAAACTGGATGACAGTTTGGAACGACAGTTTGGCCGGCTGGTTGCCATCAAACGTCTTCATAGTCTCCCAGAGTGTGCGATTAGAGGCCGCAGCATACACGAAAGTGACTGCTGTGACGTTACCTTCGTTAGTCTGGTCATGAATTCCGTAGGTTGCCTCAGTGACGATGCCAAAGTTGACGCCAGCTCCTCGGATAGCCCAGAATAAATCACTATTTTCCGTGGCCGAAGCTTTCACTAACTGGCCCTTTGCAGTAATCATGCGGACGGATTTAAGGGTGTCGATCATGAGGCCGTACATGCCCGTCATCATGCCAATACCGGCGCCTATGGTCACCCCGATAGCACCCGGGCAGATCGAATTACCAGTTTCTAGACAAATCCCGACTTAGTTACTGTGGTTTTCTTCTTCGATTTGTCCTCACAATTGTTCCATTTGGACACGATGTGCAGAACAAACAGACAATGCTTACGGATTTCTTTGCCCACATTGTACAATCCTGTCTGAACGTCCCATAGTTTGACGCCAGCTCCAACGGTCACCAAATTGTTGGCAGTATCAATGCTGACAGTATTAAAACTACCGAGATTGATGTTGATACCAGTAAACGAGCCTTGGCCTTGTTTCGGGCCATGGCCGCCATTGGTTGCAATGAATGGGATATTGTTCTCTACAGAGATTTGGATCTATGATTTCTATAAGATCTTCTGAAACAACGATAGCGTCGAGGAAATGCAACTCACTATTTTCTGAAGGTCTGCTTCCGTTGCTGGCTTGATTGCGCCAGACCAAGCCGGAGCCTCCCAAGCCGACCATCGTGGTCCAACAACGGAGGAAAAGTTAGCGTCTGTTGAAGAAGCGATTTCGGTTGCAGGTGAAACCGATGACTCGAACAACTCTTCAATCGTACAAGCAGCACGCCCGGGGGCTTTCTTCCCATAGGCTACCAATCCAGGGGCTACTGCCGCCAAGGCTAAGAGACGAGTCAACATGATTGGAAGAGAACAGAAGATGAAACCGAAAGTGGTAGGCTGGACTTGGCAATGTAGCAATTAGGAGGATCTGCAGCCTCGGCATGGCTCATTATATCAATGTGCAGAGAGTTACGGAGTAGAGAGTATCCGATTGCTGTCAGACCATATCAGCCCACCGATTTGATTCGAACCATCATCTCATCACACATTCTGGACGCTTCAAGACATAACTCCGCGGTATTGAATCCATGGCAGAGCAACAGTTTGCGTGTTCAGACAGGATGTCATCCCAGTATTATTGTGCAACGGATAATCGGATGAGAGGATCCATGTAGAGCTGACTACGTTCAATGAGACTGAATGTAACGCTGTTCCGCAAGCTGACAAAACTTGTCATCGATCCTACGGATCTGATTGAACGTCGCATCAACAAAACCCCGCCGGAACGCAGCGTAGCCGCCTCGCCGCGAAACCCTGGACAGCCAGATCTTACAGTAAAACTTGAAACGGAAGAACAGCTACTTTGGGTATTGTTGGTAACTGTGGTAAGTGGATCTAAGCAAATTTCCTGACCTTTTCGTATCTTGCGGGCATCTTTTCGAAGCTGTCGTGAGTTTACCCTGTACTTTCTTACTGACCAACAATTTTTTTTTCAGCTGTAGAATGTGGCAGTATGCTCAGTGCTCTAATAGAACCCAGCAATAATCTATTCTTGATATGCATTTGTCTGTTTCCTACTTTCTCTCAGTTTTGATATGGATTGAGTTGGTTATTGGTCGGGAAGTTATAGCCTAGCTTTTGTAGACATCTAGAAATTGCCTCCCTTAAATAATTACAAGGTGGATAATGGCATGCAGAAAAGCAAAGCATACTTCACAAAAAGCTCGAGGATATAAAAAATAAAATTTCTGTCATTTTTTCTTATCATTTGAGTCTGTAAACTATTTGTATGCATGAGATAAATAGATGCCACGCTCCGCATGCAGTGCACAGCTGAAATCGTCTATTCCATCCAAAACTCGATTAATTTCCGCTTTTAAACTACCATGACGGACGGGTCACCGTCGCCCCAGACATGGTTCGCCTTCCACGTCTTCATCTTCCAAATATCACCAACTTTGACGGCGTCAGCGTTGTAGATGGCACCAGTGGTAAACTTGTTAGGGCCAGGCTCAAATCCTTTGCCGTGGCGGCAGTGCTGAGCGAGGGACGTGAATGTCACACGAGCCGTTGTTGGCGTATCGATGCTAATGCGAATGTTGGTCAGGTAGTGGATAGTGTCGACTTTGATGACATTGTCCCAGACTTTGGTCTTTAATTCCTGCGCGCTGCTGACTGTTGTGCCGGCGACTTCAGCGTAAATGTCATCGGTCACGGCTGACCAGTAAAGCTCTTCGTCGGCGTGGTCAATGGAGGCCGTCGTGCGGTAGATGGCATCAGTGATGGCCTCCCGGTCACTCAAAGGCGGACCAGCAAGGATGATGGGCAATGGAGTAGCAGGCATGGCGTCTGACTGCGGACAATTGAAAGTGCGTAGAGTGTGGGTCGGGATGCAGGTCAAGATGCAGGTCAAGATGCAGGTCAAGATCGCGTGTCTGAACCAAAAAACGACCTCGATAACATGTCGGCGATCTAGTTCTTATGTATTCAAATGTCAATAGTACAATTGGGATTGCATCTCAAATAATAGACGTCTTGGCGAGGCTTGTCAAATGGACTCAAAATGATTGTTACTCTATGCGGCGGACATGAATTACATCCAGCTTATGGTGCACAATGCCCTCGGAACATATACAGTCCGATGAGACAAAATGAGTATGCGAGCACTATAACGCACCGAAATACAAGTTGTCAGCTTATTAAAGTCTCGGGAGCCTACAAGGATGTATTGCAGGACCAATTCAAGGCCAGGCTTCATGTGATTAGTGATTGATCTAGGGTACTACGGTCCTAAATCAGCTGTGGCCACGTTCCGCACAGGAGCTGATAGCAGGGGTGGTTTATCTTGCGTAGTACTCAATAAGCACATAGTAGAATTGTCTCACATTGATACTCAAACAATGTTACTTTCCTCAGGTACAGAGAAACCTTATGTGCGTGAATCGCATACGAATAAGCTAAATGTCCCTCCTTAGCCAAGGAATCATAGAGCCGTACTCCGTACTCCGTACTCCGTAGCAAGGTCCGCTTTAGTGTAACCTTGGAAATGTCGGCATTTTGATGACTTTGTTGATGTACAATAAACCACCGCTTCAATCCTCACAAATGAGGAATGATAGGGCCTCTTCGGACAAAGGCTCTTCCGACAACAGAGGCCAGCAGAGTTGGCCTCGCAGTAACTAGAATGAATCATCGCTTATCGTAGATTTCGAGTCAAAGTCCGTATCGCTAGAAGCACGGCTATCTCCAAATCAGAATAGACAAACTCCTCTGCATTAGCAAAGAAAGACCTTGCTATGGAATTGGTGCGATAAGAGCGGTCTTGTTAGCAGTAAATAACTAGTTAAGAAGAATCTGGGACCGCCAGGCACTTAGAGGTTCTAGATATTGCAGCTCTTTAACTTGATTCAACTCAGTGTTGCCTTGGATTACGATCTCTTCACATTTCAACCGATCAAACGTCCAAACACTATTTAGTCCAACGCCATCTTTGGTTCATATCCATTAGCTGTATTTAAGAGCAGCCGAGCCTTTGCGTTGTCAGTATTCAAGGTTAAGTCGTCTTACTTCTCTAAAAAAAAGATGGATGACTACAGTGAGTTGGCTAGCGAGCCAATTGCCATCATTGGCATGAGCTGCAAATTTTCCGGTGGTGTCACCGACCCAGAGACACTGTGGGATCTCTTAGCTTCCGGAAGGACAGGTTGGAGTGAGATACCAGAAGAGCGGTTCAACCTCAAGGGAGTTTACCACCCTAACAATGAGAGGATTGCAAC
Organism: Trichoderma atrobrunneum; assembly: GCA_003439915.1. NCBI lineage: Eukaryota > Fungi > Ascomycota > Sordariomycetes > Hypocreales > Hypocreaceae > Trichoderma > Trichoderma atrobrunneum. The sequence continues at coordinate 151,963 of PNRQ01000052.1, read as the reverse complement.
GGTAAGTCAACTTAGCCACCAAGCAAGCAAACCCGTCAGCGCTGACAACCAGACAGTCACATGTTAAAGGAGCGCATTTCATTCAAGAAGACGTAACAAGTTTTGATGCTGCGTTCTTCAACTACTCAGGCGAGACAGCGCAAGCCCTTGATCCGCAGTTTCGGCTGCAGCTTGAATCGACATTCGAGGCCTTGGAGAATGGTGAGTAACTACCACTTACCCCTTCTATGGAATATCTTCTTTGTATAGCCTTTCTGTTAACCACAAATTCGAGTTAGCTGGCCTCACGATGGACCAGGTGGCCGGATCACAGACGTCCGTCTTTGCTGGAGTGTTTACGCACGACTATCATGAGGCCCTAGTGCGTGACGAGGACCGATTACCGCGGTTCATGCTGGTAGGCACTTGGAATCCGATGTCATCGAACCGCATTTCACATTTCTTCGATTTCCGCGGAGCCAGCATGACCCTTGAAACAGGCTGCTCAACCACATTGGTTGCACTTCACCAAGCCGTACAGAGCCTGCGTAATCGAGAGGCTGACATGTCCGTCGTTACTGGCGTCAACTTGATACTAGGCCCGGACCAGTTCAAAGCCATTGGCTCGCTTGGCATGCTGTCGCCGGACGGCAAATCGTATGCGTTCGACAAGCGTGCCAACGGTTACGGGCGTGGTGAAGGAGTCGCTACCATTTTGATCAAACGACTGTCAGATGCGCTGGCCGCTAATGATCCCATTCGTGCCGTTATCCGTGAGACGGCCCTCAACCAAGATGGCAAAACAGAGACCATCACGACGCCCTCGGGAGCCGCCCAGGAGACGCTCATGCGAGAGTGCTACAGGCGAGCCGGCCTTGATCCGCGTGGCACGCAGTACTTTGAGGCCCACGGCACGGGAACACAAGCCGGTGATCCGATTGAGGCGCGGGCCATGGCCGGCGTGTTCTGCGGTGTTGGTGAAGACGGTAATGGCGGCCGCGACGAGGCACATTACCTGCGTATCGGCTCAGTCAAGACGAACGTGGGCCACACTGAAGCGGCTTCGGGTCTGGCCGCTGTGATCAAGGGAGTTTTGTGTCTGGAGAGGGGGCTGATCCCTCCCAGCGTCAACTACGAAACACCCAATCCGAAGCTCAAGCTAGACGAGTGGCGTCTCAAGGTGGTAACGGCAATGGAACCATGGCCTGAGAGCCTTATCGGTGGTCCGAAGCGTTTGTCAGTCAATAACTTTGGATATGGCGGTAGCAATGCGCATGTTATCATGGAGAGTGCCGAGCCGTGGACTTCGACACCGACTCTACCTCTCTCCGCCAACGGTAGTCTGAACGGCAATGGCCATGTAAACGGCAATGGCTATACAAATGGCAACGGTAATGGCATCAGCAACGGCCATGTGAACGGCAATGGAAACGGCATCACCAAGGGCCACTTGAACGGCAATGGTCATGTAAATGGGACTCACAAACCGGCTAGCAGTAAAGTGCTGGTTCTCAGTGCTCGCGACGAGCGTGGCTCCCAGCGTATGGTGGAGGACCTAAAGGCCTACCTGGAGAAACACAAATCGCTCGACTTTGATGCTGCTGAGACACTGTTGAGCGACCTCAGCTACACGCTGGCCGAGCGCCGTACCCTCTTCCCGTGGGTGGCAGCTCATCAGGTTCGTCTGGACACGGACACAGACGGCCACCCCCTGGACGCCGTCATCGAGGCATTTGACTCGCCGAGATTCAAGCCTGGCAAAACACCTACTAGCCAACCACGTATTGGCATGGTCTTCACAGGCCAGGGAGCGCAGTGGAATGCTATGGGGCGTGAGCTGCTAGAAGAATATCCAGTGTATCGACAGTCCATCGAAGAGGCCGAAGCTCACCTGAAGGATCTGGGAGCCACATGGTCGTTGCTGGAGGAGCTACAGCGTGACCCCAAGACAACGAGAGTACACGCGACGTCTATCAGCATCCCCGTGTGCGTCGCTGTTCAGATTGCGCTAGTTCGCCTCCTGAAGTCTTGGGGCATCAAGCCCGCGGCCGTCACTAGCCACTCATCCGGTGAGATCTCGGCAGCCTATGCGGTTGGCGCGCTGACCCATCGTCAGGCTATGGCAACAGCCTACTATCGTGCCATTCTGGCGGCTGAGGAGTCAGCTCGCGTGTCTGGGCCGCAGAAAGGAGGCATGGCGGCTGTAGGCCTCGGCGCGGACGAGGCTCAGGAATACCTCGACAGAGTGGCCGATGTAGGCAAAGTTGTGATCGCCTGCGTTAACAGCCCGCAGAGCGTCACCGTCTCGGGTGATAATGAGGCCGTAGCGGCCGTCGAGGCTCTATGTAAAGACGAAGGTGTATTTGCACGCAAGCTTAAAGTCGAGCAGGCCTATCATTCCCATCATATGGACCCATTGGCAGATGCTTACCACGAGCTTTTACGCAAGGAGATGGCACGGGCGGCCACAAAGACGCTGGAAGCCGAGACAGAAGAATTAGAAGATGGGGAGCTCAAAGTTATCTTTTCTTCAGCTGTCACAGGCGGCCGCATCACTGACGCCAAGGAGATCGCCGATCCTGACCACTGGGTTGGCAGTCTGGTTCAACCGGTGTTGTTCGTGGATGCCTTCACAGATATGGTGCTTGGAGACACCGAAGATGCCAGTGGTCGCAATATCGATGTGGTGCTTGAGGTCGGCCCTCACACTGCGCTGGGAGGACCTATCAGGGAAATCATGTCACTTGTTGAATTTGACGGCATCGAGCTGCCTTACTGGGGCGCTTTGGTTCGTAACGAGCATGCTGGCGATACTATGCGTACGGCGGCCATCAATCTGCTGAAGGAGGGTCTGCCGGTTGTCATGAGCGAAATCAACTTCCCAAAGCCATCATCATCTGACCGCTGGCATCTCTATGACGACGACTTGCCTCGGGTGCTGACTGACTTGCCCACATATCCCTGGAATCACTCAATCCGTCACTGGCAAGAGGCTCGCGTCAACTATGCTATCCGTAATCGCAGCCAGCCGCCGCACGATCTGTTGGGCATGCCAGTCCCCGGAACCGACCCAGAAACGGCCGTCTGGCGCCGCTCAGTGCGTGTTTCCGAGGTGCCTTGGGTCCGCGATCATATGGTTCAGGGCAGCATTGTCTGGCCAGGATCCGGCTACGTCTGCCTGGCTATCGAGGCTGCCAACCAGTTGGCTAGAGCTGAGGGCCATGGAGATGACATTTCGGGCTTCCGCTTGCGCGACGTCGACTTCATGGCAGCCCTTGTGATTCCGGACGCTGACGGCGTTGAGATTCGCACCACGCTCGGCGAGTGCCGGAGCGTGAATTCGGCCTGCGGGGCTGGCGGCGCTGGGAGGTGTCGACGGTCACGCAGGAGAACCAGTGGAAGCTCCATGCCCAGGGTTTGGTTACCGTCGAGCTGAAGTCCGAAGAGGGAGATGTGGAAGAAAACTCGGGAGGTCTCCGTCCCCTATCGGCTTATACGCGTCACAAAGACCCGCGCGACATGTTCGCCCATTTGCGGGCGCGCGGCGTGTATCACGGTCCCTTGTTCCAGAACACAACCAAGATCGTGCAAGACGGCCGGGAGCCGCGGTCAATCACAGATGTCACAATTCGGTATGAGTCGGCGGCCGACACAGACCCGGTAGCGGCCGCACAAGAGAGCGTAATTCACCCCATCACTCTGGACGCCGTGGTGGTGTCGTTCTTTTCAGCACTGCCGGGCGTGGGAGCGCAGGTCGAGGATCCCAGGTTGCCACGATCAATCGAATCCATGTGGGTGTCGAGCCGCATCAGCCGGGAAGATGGCCACACCTTGCGCTGCGACACATCGCTTTCGCACGACGATCCGCAGGGTGGCCGTGCCGATGTTATCGTTGTCGATGGCCAGACTGGCGTGACAGTACTCGAGATCCAGGGCCTTGCCTGCTCCTCTCTCGGTCGAGGCAGCGGAGCCATGGCACGCCAGGGCGCCAACGGCACTCAGGCCAACGACTGGGAGCAAGACGTTTGCAGCAAGGTCGAGTGGGCAGCTGATTTATCTCTGCAGCAGCCGGCGGCATTGGCCCAGATCAAGGAGGAGCTGGCTATTGAGGCTGGGGTCTCCACAGATGTTGTTTCGAGCCTTTCTCGTGCCGTCGTCTATTATGCAGAGGAGACTCTCAAGTCGGTCACTGCTGACGACGTTAATCAGCTGAAAGAGCAGCAGCCGCACCTTGTCGAGTACTATGCCTGGCTCTCGCAACTAGTCACACAAGTTGACAGCCAGAAGTGGCTGCTAGATAGCCCGGAAGAGCGTCAAAAGCACTTTGCCGTTGTGGCCTCGCAGGGTATCGATGGCGAGATAATTACTCGCCTCGGTCCCATGATCGAGTCTATCCTTCTGGGTGAGAGTAACCCGTTGGTGGCGATGGCGAAGGATGGGCTGCTGCACAGGTACTATGCCAATTCTGTGCGTCTGGCGCTGTCACTTACACGCCTGTCGACGCTGGTTCGTAAGGTCGCCCACAAGAATCCGGCTGCCCGTGTTCTGCAAATCGGGGCTGGTATTGGGGCTGTTGCCACTCGGAGTCTTCTCGAAGCTATTGGCACTCCTAAAACCTCTGTTGTAGGCGGCTGGCACATTACTGAGCCCTCTACAGACATTTTGGAAGATACCCAGGCAGAGTTGGCCGACTGGGCCGACTTTTTGGAGTTCAGCGTGCTCGACGTCAACCGGGACCCATCTAAACAGAGCTTTACACCCGAGAGCTACGATGTCGTTGTGTGCTACCAGTCTTTGCACACGGCTGAAGATGTGGCTGGTACCCTGGCCCATATTCGTAGCCTACTGAAGCCCGGAGGCAAGCTGCTGTTAGCAGAGACGGCTCGAAACCAGAGCAAGACCGACTTGTCCTTCATCCTTGGCCTACTGCCCACCATAGCCTCGTCTCTCTCGGTATCATGGGACAGTGTGCTTCGCGAATCTGGCTTTAGCGGTGCTGATCTTGCCATTGATGATACCACAACCACCATCCTATCTACGCGGCCAATCGCCGAGAACCAGAAGGCGGACCTGAGCCGTGCCAGCAACCCCGGAGGCTTTGCCATAGTAACTAGCAATAAGACGCCTACACCAGCTAGCCTAGTTGATCTACTGTCACAACGTATACAAGACTTGACAAAAACCACTGTCAGTCACCTTGTGCTGGAAGAGAGCACCCCTGCGGCCTATGAGTCCAAGGTCTGCGTTTTCGTCGGTGACATCGATGAGCCCACCCTACTGACCGATCTCGACGCCGTACGTATTGAGGGTCTTCGAGCTATGGTCACAAAGTGCGGTGGTCTTCTCTGGATCACGACCGGTGGCGCCGTTGAGAGTGAGCGTCCTGAACAGGCACTTGCCCAGGGCTTCTTGCGTGTTCTCCGCAACGAGTACGTCGGTCGACGCTACCTCTATCTTGACCTAGATCCTCGCGCTGAAAATACCACCGAGGATACCGTGTCTACCATCATCCAAGTTCTCCAGGAGGGCTTTGGCCAAGTACAGGACGTCTTAGCCACGGAGACTGGTCCCGCTGAATTTGAGTATGCTCAGCGCAATGGCGTGCTACTGGTCCCACGTGTTTACAAGGACGAAGAGTACAACGATATGGTCACCGGCCCGCTTACACCAATTTGGGGTGATCTCGATGCTGCTGCTGCTGGCATCCCCTTGGAACCCCTATTCCAACAGAACCGGCCATTGCGACTGGAGGTTGGTATCCCAGGACACCTGGATACCTTGGCGTTTGTGGATGATGAAGGAGATGATGACGCTGAAAGCTTTGGCCCCGAAACCGTTGAGATCACTCCCCGGGCCTTTGGCCTCAGCTCTCGTGATGTTATGGCTGCCCTGGGCCAACTGAAAGACCGCTCCATGGGTCTTGAGTGCGCCGGTGTTATCTCTCGTGTTGGTGATGAAGCTCGTACAAAGGGCGGCTTCAATGTCGGCGATCGTGTCATGGCCCTCTTGCCCGGAAGCGGCAGCGCTTCTCTCCGCAGCAACATCACGGTCCCCTGGAACAGCGCCATCGTCAAGGTGCCCAGCAGCATCACCAGTTTCGAAGAGGCCACATCCGTGCCATTAGCTTTCACAATTGCATACGCTGGTCTTGTCGATGCTGCACGTATTGCACCGGGACAGTCTGTCCTTATTCACGCTGCAGCTGGAGCCATTGGACAGGCCGCCATTATGCTGGCAAAGCATCTCGGTGTAACGGACATCTACGCCACTGCCGGAACACCTGAGAAGCGCGAGCTCGTCAGTAAAAAGTATGGAATCCCTGTTGAGCGAGTCTTTAGCAGCCGCGATGTCTCATTTGGCTCGGCTGTTCTGGCCGCCACAGGCCGTCGTGGTGTTGACGTTGTGCTCAACGCCCTCCCTGGCGTCTTACTGCAAGCCAGCCTCGACGCCCTCGCGCCTCTCGGCCATTTGATTGAGATCGGCAAGCGTGACATTGAAGCCAACGGCCTGCTCGCACTGGCGGCTTTCTCACGCGGCATCTCATTGACGGCGCTGGATATCCCAACCCTGGTGCAACGGCGCCCCGCCGACGTTCACCGTGTACTTTCCGAGGTCGTCAAACTCGTCGAGCAAGAGGCCCTGACGCCAACTTATCCCGTAACAACCTATCCCCTGTCTGAGCTCCAGGAGGCATTCAAGTTTGTGGAAACCGGGGCACACACTGGCAAGGTCGTCCTCTCCGCCGGGCCGGAAGAGCAAGCTCCGGTAGTACCACGGCCGAAACACGCTACCGGCCGGCTACGGCTCCGGCTCCGGCCTGATGCCTCGTACCTTGTCGTCGGTGGCATCGGCGGTATTGGCCGCTCCATCGCTCACTGGCTGGCAGCTCACGGCGCGAAGAACCTGATTCTGCTGTCACGCAGTGCTGGCAACCTCGATTTGCCGGAAAACAAAGACACCAATGGCGCGCTGTTCGTTCAGGAGCTGCGCGAGTCCGGGTGCCGCGTCAAGCCTGTAAGCTGCGACGTATCGCTGGCCAGCGAGCTGGTGAAAGCCCTGCGTGTCTGTGCAGATGACGGACTACCGCCTGTTCGCGGCGTTGTCCAGGGTGCCATGTTGTTGCGTGATGCCATCTTTGAGCAGATGACACTGGCCGACTGGCATGGCGGCTTGCGGCCCAAGGTCGACGGCACCTGGAATCTACACACCGAGTTTGCGGCGCCGAACACTTTGGACTTCTTCGTCATGCTTTCGTCCGTCTCGGGCGTTCTGGGTATCGCATCACAGACCAACTATGCCGCTGGTGGCTCATATGAGGACGCCATGGCGACCTGGAGACAGTCCAAGGGGCTGCCCGGCGTCTCTATCGACCTGGGTCCGATTGCCGACGTTGGCTACGTAGCCGAAACCGCCAAGGTGGCCGAGCGTCTGCGCAAGTCTGGAGACTATGTCATGCTGGACGAGAACACTGTCCTTCGCGCGTTTGAAGCCGCCGTGGCACGGCCGCTCGGAGGCCGTCGCCAGATCATTGTCGGCCTCAACGCCGGGCCAGGACCGCAATGGGATGCTCACGGCGGCTCACAGCTCGGAAGAGATGCTCGCTACGTCAACCTGAAACCCCGGGCCAAAGTGTCGCGTGCGTCGGAGGGTACAGCTGGTGGCAATGTTTCGCTCGCTTCACAGCTGAGCGAGGTTGGCTCGCGCGATGAGGCCGCTCGTATCGTTGGCGATGCCATCGCCGACAAATTGGCGAGTATATTCATGATTGATGTGGCAGATATCGACCTCAGCAAGAAGCCCGCCGGCTATGGCGTTGACTCGCTCATTGCCGTCGAGTTGCGCAACATGCTCGTCCTTCAAGCTGGCGCAGACGTGTCTATCTTCAATATCTTGCAGGCTGCCTCCCTTGCTGCTCTGGCTGCAGATGTAGCGGCAAAGAGCAGTCATGTCCAAGCGGCCACTTAAGCTTCTTCGTTTTCTTCACTTGTTTTGGACTCGTATATGGTTGTCTGTTTGGATTGTAATGAGATTTTCGATAGGTAACAAAAGTATTATAAGGCGCTGATTGTATATATGATCTATCTTTTGAGTTCATTTTCAGTTCATTTTGATTTTATTTTGATTTTGTTTATTCTGTTTATTTGGCTATTTGCTAAACTTGTCCCATTCCAACTCCAAATCCTGCCCAAGATACTAGTTCGTTTTCGTCGTAACATCCTTCTCGTTGGTCTTTCAATATGTATTTAGACCCGGCTAATTTACAGGGTGTTATATGTACATTAGATATGTATGTTAGTTTCCTAATGATTATTTCAGCTGCCACAGCTTATTATACATGCGAATACTGTTATATTCAAACTCAAGAGTGCTGAGATAGTCTTGTGCTAAAATATTGACGTAGCGTAGGCTTCGAAGCAAAAGAAGCAGGATCTCTACCTCTTTGTCGTTGCTGGCAATACCGGCCATGCAGCTGGGCATACCGCTTACATTTCCCGAACTCCTAGTGTTATTGACAGACTTGGTGTTTCGGATTAAGAAGTCGGCAGCACAGGCAAGTGGATCAGCCATGAACGGATGCAACGCGAAGCAACCAACTGATCTGACCGACCTAGCAAGACGCACCATGTCGACTGCCGCCCGCTCGGCCCGCCATTTATATGAGGTGGCAAGTAACTGGCGGTCGGCAGTCTTTTGCTGCGGTTGTCTCTGCCAGGGCACGGTCTCTAAGATGTTGTCAAGATTGATGATTACTTTCTGGGCCAGCATGTATGTGAAGATCACCATGGGGTCACGATTGCCCATTGTGAAGGCCGCGCTTTGCGCAAGCATCTGGTACCTCTTATCCATAGCCAGTACCAATTGCTCGTGCCTCGCCCAGAATTCCTGGGCGCCGTCTGCTCCAGTGCTGCTGACCAGCGACATGCGTCGATGGGCCATGCAACGACCTTGTAGGGCCGCCAGGACGACACATTCTGCGAATGGTGCAAGTGGTATAATTGTAGAGGCATCAGCCTGAATGTTATCAGCCACGGCGAGCACTTCGGATAGGAAGCACATCTGAACCGGCTGGTTATTCTGGAAACTTTCTTCAGGAGCAGGCAGACGCGTGCGGACGGCTTCTTCCTGCAGCGTCAAAGGCCACTCGTTTCGTGAACAGAGAAAGCGATCAAAGTTAAAGGCCAGCCAAAAAGTTCGCCTCTTCTCTTCAGTAATTGCATATGAAAGATCCTCCTCGTGCTCATCACCGTCAGAGCCATCAAACGGATTCAGCGGCATGTCATCAACGCCGCTACTGCTGCTACCCTCATCAACATCGTAGAGGCGTGCTAGCTGCACGAGCCGAAATGCACGTCCGGCCGTGAGCATTGCCTGATGCTCATCGATACGTAGAAATTCATAGTGTGCTAGGAGGAGCCAGGCTTGTACCAGCTCAAGAGGAATCTGCTGGCCAGCGCAAGACTTATTAGGGTTGAGATCATTGATGTTGTCGATCGATGTACTACCACTTCTACTTAATTTTCGCGTGTGTTGTGATTCTAACAGTTGGCACGCCTCTTGGTAGAGGGTATCACCGAGGCTGTGATATTGTGCCGACTTGGCCGCTGCAACAGTATGCATGGCCGATCTCAAACAGTTTCGGGCAGGGGATGGATTCTCCTGATCGGCCCAACAAAAGTACCGCCGCCGGTGTATCATGGGTAACGTATCATGAACGCGATCAAAATACAGTTGATTTCTGAAAATTGCCGACGGAAGATCCGGGATATTAGCAAACGCAACAAACAGGAACGAGAAGGTCAGGGAGAGGTTTCACTAACAGATCGGCCAAAACCAAATTCGTCCTCTTGAATTCCCCGAGACTCTGGACTGGACTGGCCGGCTCGAAGTCAAACTGTAACATGTCTCCCATGTCTGCCAGCACCCCGGTGCTGTCCATGTCCATGTCCTGCCAGTCCATCAATCCATGGATGTCAGTGCTTACGTTATGCTCCACGGCCGGAAATCCAGGCAGCGTTGCAGTCGTACTTGTGGTTGGTGGTACGACATCGTTTGATGCAGAGGAAGAGAAGATGATGGATGTTGCGGTCGAAGATGCAGGTGTCACAGTTTGAAGGGCCGATGTGCTCAACAGATGAGAAGTATTGCTTGTATCATCGACATCGAGTGTAAGAGGCGGGATGGTGGTTGCAGTGGTGCTACCACATAGAGCATCTGCTGGTGTCGGTTCCGCTGTCTTGGGTCTATTGACTTGCTTCCCAAGTTGCCATTCCAGTTCGGCTAATTAAAGCAGCTGACATTAATGCAACGTCCTTCAATGTAACCCCCTCCAAGATCCCGGATTCCATGGAAACATCATGAGTCATGCAGGATATGGAGGGGCTTGGCGGAAACAAGAGAACACACTCACCAATTCGTGTCCGCATCTCATCCAATTGTCCTTTCTTGGGGCCGCGCTGTGGTCTCTGCTCAATCACCACACAGGTAACTCCCATCTCTGCGCAGAGACTGCACTCCGGACGGACGCGGTCACATCTCGCTTTGCGCCTCCGGCAGTTTTCGCACGCGAATCCTGCTTGTTGCCGGAAACCTTTCGTTTTCATGGTGGATCGTTGATAATGTTGAATGGCAACACAGCGTTGCTTATGAGAGTGAAGATGATGGGATGAGATATGATCAGAGGACGTGCAACGTCGTAGTAGTAGCCATTGGATGCCCACCACGGCAGCTAAATCTTGATAGGCTGGATGTAACTTAAAAATATGAAATTCGACGTCCTCTGGCCAATTGTAGCATACTAATCACTATTTGGATACACAGGACTGCGTGAGATCTGCGCGGGATCTACGTCTCTTTTTCTATCGCACCAACAAGACAAATTCTAGCTTGCTGTGCCTCATTGTTTCACAACCACCACTACGCAATCGCAAGCACGCAAGGGTTAGTGGTGTGCGGCAACTGCTCGACAAGGAATAGACGATAATAATCCTTCGAGCCGCCCCTTGATTTGCACCGAGTCTTACGGCATCATGTCAGATTCAATTGAACGTCTCCAAGCAAGCAGTGAGATACAAGATGGGTAAGGCACCAATTATTATCTTACCTTGTATACGAACTGGTAAATAAACTCGGCCAGAATACCCAACTTGGGGTTTGTTGATAACGCCATTCAAGCAACTGAATCATACCCGAATTACTCTAGTACATGACGGTTTTAAACCATGTCATCTTTTTTCCTAATCTGGAACTCTTACTGGCTGATATTGCATTCTTTACTTCTTTGCAGACATGTTTCGAGTATGCCAAACGGTATCTCGGATGTATATTATCTCACATAGTTGCCACGTTACATATTTTTTGTATAAGTCTTTTCGAAAAAAAGAAAATCGGTTTATTTATTTGCTGTTGCTTTGTTCTTATTCGAGCATACGAGTGCTCCACCCCGTACTACTAGTTAGCAACGTGTTTGCCTGCATGTAGTGCTTCACTGCCCCTGCCCCTGTCCCTGTCCCGAAGCCCTGGTCGTTTTATATTCATGCCTGCAACTTGATTATGTCGTCCAGAGGCTTGCATCGGCTAAAATGGTCCCCCCAGTCAGCGCTTCAACTTCTGGCCAACGGCGTGGCGGCATAGACGCTCTCAAAGATCTAAAGCGATCCTTTTGAGCCCACACATCATCCCATCACGTATCCGACAAGGCATCCTTCAGCGAAAATAACGCATCCTTAGCTCCCCGCCAATCCATGCCCTGCTTTTTGTGTAAATTGTGCCTCTTTGATAGCCTATTGGCCGCAGATTAGTTATCCATTCGCAACCCACACCTCACACACCTCCCGTCGAGGAAAATGCTATATCAAGACAAGCAGCTGAAGGGATGACACGAGGAGAACCAGGAAAAGCCAGGCAGCCAGGATCAGGACGGAAGCCGTGCCATCCCTGCATCTGCACTCCGGCTTCCAATTATCACCTTGTCACTTCTATAACCCTAGCAAACGTGCACTTATTAATAATCCACGGAGGCAGCAGCGGCCATCAGCGGCCGCGTTTCGACAAGTTGATGGCGTTTAGAATCTAGTTTTGTATAAACAGCGTGGGGCTGCCAAAAACATAAATGCTCCGGCTAGCGTTGTTTGCTAAATTGGGCTCCCATGTCGACATTAGATAAGAAGTAGGAACCGGATTTTGAGACTCCGTCGTCTTCTTGTCAGCCAAGTAGGGTGGGCCCCACCGGTATCTAGATTCCTGAGTATTCCGGTTATGCATAGCTTAAGACATTTGATCGACGATCGTCGAGATGGATAATGTGATGTTAGTGCTATTGAAATTCCGGCTCCGACCCGGCCGGCACTAAGTGTTGAATCAGCACAGGCAATCTAACACCGAACTTTCCTTCGGCATTATCAATATTTTACTACAGTACTTTTGTGTTGTATATTATAAAAGATAAAAATGTACATGGATCGGAGTATATGAAATACTTACACATTTAGAAACCCTTGTAGAGATTCTAAGAATTCTGTCGGTATTTCCTCCAGAGCCCCATGTATGTCATATGAATCACCGTGAGTTGGACAAAGCCACCTACGCCAAGGGAACCACCTAAGCCAAGAGTTTCAAGCTACCTATCCATTGTATTTAGAGAATCCTTTAGAGTCACCAACTACCTTCCTTCGTGCCTTCGAAAATACTACGCTGACAGGACTAGTACATGTGGAGTCCGTGGAGCACTGGAGTCCGTTAAGTCCTAACAAGCACGAGCATGTGTTCTTTGTTCCTGCGCGGAGTTAATTGATTTGCATCTGGATTATAAAGCCAAGCATTACTGGCATGTAAGACTATCCTAACTTTCATCCGGGAGGTTCATGCTTATGCAGCTCCGGCAGGAATCAATACCATGTAATGAGGAGACATCAACTAGCATGGTTCTATAATTCTTAATTGAGTCCCATGCGGCGAACGCACGGCATTAATTAGCCCAATCAAGATAAACGAAAACGGAAACGAGACGACGCATGGTTTCCGTCTAGTCGTATATCCGCGCCCGATTTCCGTGTTATCATATAGCGGCGCCGGCTGCTAAACTCCAACCGCTGTCCCGACATCATTATCCAACAATCACATGCTTTTGTGCTCCCACACTATACACACCCGTGGCTTAACGTCTATCTGACCTGCAAAAACAGCAATGTCCCAGACTCCAGAGAACAAGGCGGCCTGGTTGCCAGCCTCCAAAGTCACGCCGCTTGAGATTGGCCCAGCGCCTTACACAGCACCTGGGCCCCGCCAGATTGTGGTGAAGAATGGTGCTCTAGGCATCAATTCCGTCGATTGGGCAAAGCAATTGCTTGGCGAAGGCTTGCTTGGTTATCTCAGCTATCCATTCATCCTCGGAGAAGATGTGGCCGGCACTGTTGTTGAGGTGGGCGAGGGAGTAAAGCGCTTCCGCGTCGGCGATCGTGTCGTGGCCACTGCTTCAGCCATCTCCGTTAACAACACGGCTGAAGGCGGATTCCAGCTATACACGCCCATACGCGAGTGGATGGCCGCACCGCTGCCAGACTCCATTTCCTTTGAGCAAGCTAGTGTGCTCCCGCTGGCAATCCTCACGGCTTCTCACGGCCTGTTTGATACCGACTACCTCGGCTTGGACTTGCCCACTGTTCCTGCGCGTCAGCCTCCCAACGGCAAACGAGCCGTCATCGTCACCGGTGGAGCATCAGTTGTTGGCAGCACCACCATCCAGCTCGCGGTTTCTGCCGGCTATGACGTTGTCTCGACGGCGTCGCCGAAAAACTTTGAATACGTCAAGGCCCTCGGTGCCACGCACGTGTTTGACTACAAGAGCGACACCGTCGTCGACGATATCACTGCTGCTGTGAAGGGCCTCCATCTTGCAGGAGGCTACTCTATTGGAGACGGCTCTGTCAAGCTGCTGGCAACTGTCCTAGCCCAGCACGAGGGCCCCTCTACCAAGAAATTCATTGCTCTCGCTGGCGGCCAAGGAGAAGGCACCAATGACCCCAGTATTGAGGTCAAATTTATCCTTCTCGGTCCGGATTCCGTTGGTCCTGACTCTATCACGGGCAAAGTGTACACGGATTTCCTTCCGGATGCACTCGCCAAGGGACAGTTTGTGCCAGCACCCGACGCGACTGTCGTGGGCAAGGGACTGGAAAAGATCCAGGAGGCTTTTGGAATCCACATGCAGGGCGTTTCGGCAAAGAAGATTGTTGTGTCACTATAAGGGCTAGCGATTTTGTATAGAGGTTATCTACTAGTAGCTATCTAGATAGAAATTGAAAGCCGACAACTATAATCAAGCTACTGGATATCAAACGAGCAATATTTGAGCATGTTGTCCTTTGCTAACCTGCATACATGTACCGAGGCAGGAAGTTCCTACAATTTTAGTGAATACTAGTATGAATGGAAAGAAACCCTGTTGAATAATTAATATAGAGAAGAAGAAAAGATAAAAGAAAAGACATTTCATTGACATCAAATCAGCTATGATCTGTAAAGAAACACATGGCATAGAGATATAGTAGTAACTATCACAAAGAATATAGTTATAGTAGCAGATACTAGAGAAATGTAGATTTAGTAGTAAACACTAGAGAAATGTAGATATAGTAGTAAATACTAGAGAAATGTAGATATAGTGGTAAGTACTAGAGAATGTAGATATAGTAAAGATAGGTATATAACTTGGGTGGCTGTGATTAAACAACAAATTGATGTAAGGCTGATCCAACTTGGCGACATTGGTCAATTCAATGACATAGATAAATTTAACTGTTGGAGCGTTGCCTCATGACCCATTTAAAGTTCCAAATGCTACAATACTATTTATTAAATTGTTGTCGAGTTACGGCGGAAACTAGCTTTGTATGTGTTCTCTTCTTTTCATTTGTCATACTATATCACCATGATCTGCTCATGCATAAAATTCAAAAATCAAAACGATGAAGGTATAATATTAGAAAAGATTGAGAAAATTCAATGTCGGCTTAGTATTGCCAGTACATGCGTTGCCAGTCTATTATCCTTACACAACTACACTACCTGAGGAACACTAATTCCCGGAGAGAGTTGTGTGCCCATTTTAACGGCATACCAAAATATATACTCAGTTTCTCCCATACAGCGTAGCCAATTACTCGGCGGCCAAATCCTCGTTATCTTTGCTCTCAGGCGCAGCTGGAGAAGGATCCGCCTTAATAGCCTGTAGCTGCTTCACTTTTCGGATATCAACCCAGCCCAAGCCCCAACCAAAGGCAAAGGTAGCAACGCTGACTCCGATACCGAGATACATGACATGGCTAATTGCCGTAGTATAGCACTTGAGTGCGGCTGTGAGTCTATCACCTGAAACGATGCTTCGGATGGTGGTGGCTCCGGTACTCAAAATGATGTCTGGGTTGACGCCGATCTCGTTGATGTGCTTTTGGAGCTCCTTGCGTAGGCCATTGGTGAAGATGGTGTTGGCAGCAACAAGGAAGACTGCACCGCCCATATTTTGACAAAAGATTATGATGGCCATGGCAATGGGGATCTGTGGAGGTGGGATAAGATTTTGAATAGCAATGTAGGGCTTCAGACAAAAAACAGTTAGCAAAAAGAAATTAGACATACAGGGAAGAAAATTGAACAATAAGAAGTTTACTCACAGCAGAGCTCATGGCACCGCTGCCAACACCATAGAGGACCTGGTATCCAAGCCATTTTGAGGACCCAGTTGTAGGCTTTATCATAGACATGAGGCCATAACCAATGGCGGCAAAGGCACTCCCTCCCAAGTTCCAGGGGAGGTAATATCCAAAGATCTCAGCTGCGAATTATTAGCTTGACGGTTTCTAGAAGAACAATTGAAAAAGATAGAGAAAGGGCAAAACTAACTGAACATTCCAGAAAGCATAGTGAAAAGGACCAATCCCAGCGTCGTCGGCAGCAGGTGCACACCGCTCATAATGGGGGTATTATCGAGCACAGTTTGGAAGTAAATAGCGAGATAGTATTCGGCCACCAAAATGGCACCAAGGAGGAAGAACAGATTAGCGGCAGCAGACCACACAATGCGCTTCTTGATCATGGCAAACGGCAGCATGGCGTTGTCGCCTTGGTAATATTCCCAGACGAGGAAGACGATGAATGTGACGCCCGCGCCGACCAAAAGGCCGATGACAACGGAGCTGTTCCATGGGTGCAAGGTGCCGCCATATTGCAATCCAAGCAGAAACATGACCGCCGCGGGGCTGATGAGGAAAAAGCCTGGAAGATCCAGAGATTTGAAGGCGGTGCCGAGGACTTGCCTCGGGGGTAGCTTGTTGATCGTTTCGGGGATGTTAACGAAAAGCAGGAGAATTGCCAGAGCAGCGCCAATGGGAAGGTTGACGTAGAAGCCTATAGCAAGTATCAGTGATGCAAGTTTCACCCAAGTTGACAGCTAAATCACTTACACCAGCGCCATGTGACATTCTGAGTGAATGAACCACCAATGATGGGTCCTAAAGCAATACCGAGCTGGCCAATGCCCAGGTTGATGCCCAAAAACTGAGCTTGTTTCCTAGGAGGTAACACAGCCGAGATGATGGTCAGGGCACCGTTTCCAATACCAGACGAGCCAGCACCAGCAATTGCTCTGCCGACGATAAACATTGGTGATGAGACGGCCGCTCCACAAATAGCAGATCCAACTTCGAAGATGAAAAAGAAGACGAGGAATGACCACTATATCCAAAGTTAGAAAATCTTGCCTCTGTTTTGCCTTGTTTTGCCCATTGGAATCTCAATTCTTTTGTTTTCCCTCCTTTTACTTCCGATTTCTTTTCTCCTTCCTTTTCTCTTTTTCATGTCTCTTCTCAAACAAGCCAAAAATCACCCACCTTGATGTTGAAATGGCTGTAAATCTTGCCCGTGAGCGGCTGGAGAGCCGAGCTCCCAAGCTGATACGCACCACCATACCAACCCACGTCAATCAAAGAATTGAATCGCGCCGTGATGGCGGGAGTTGCCGTAGACACGACGCACATGTCGAGGAAGACGAGAAAATATGCAATCGTAACAGGCGCGAGGATAGACCACAAGACTGCGCCACTGGGATACTTGCTCTCGTCGTCTGCAACCTCGTTCCCAGAGGTGGTGCCATCGGATCCGTACTTTTCGACATCGCCAGACTTCTCCGTGAGCACCTCGCCCGTTTCCACGGATTTTTTGGAGTCAGCCATGGTTCACTGTTGTGATTGCGGTTACAGTGATGGGACTAGAATTGACTCTTGCTCTCTCGACCCTGATACCAAGATAATGGTCAGTGGCTGTCGCGAGAAAAGACAATTAACTCAGCGTACTAGCTTAGTTGTACCATATATAACAAATGGTTCGAAAAACGCATTTGTCAACACGTAACAGTACAAAGCAATTGAAGTCAGAAAAATGCCATTGTTCGCTGTGCATGGAGCGGAATCTCTCGACCGAGCAAATGCGACTGACTGACAAAGCTGCTGTCAATGCTGTAAGTCGGAACCGGAATGTGAAATCCGGTTCTTAGCCTCAAGGGAGATCGACAGGGTCCACCACCAACCGGACTGACGGACTTTGACACCGGTTCGGCACTAACAGGGATTTGCTGCAAGGCACTTCCCAGCCAATTAGACAAGCTAGGACTTGGTGTGCTAAGACATTAATACTCCGATATTGATTACATTAATAATCCGGCACTGAGTTGATAGGAGGAAGTACGAGAGCGGCGAGGCTTTCTTACACGCTGTTGGTGGTGTCCTAGATGGCCTAGAACCTTGATGGCCCGGCTGTTCATTGTTGAAAGCCGGATAGATGGATGGCTTACAAAACCAAATGCCGTGATAGTGAGCTTACAAACCGGACGCCACAAACGTCCGGTAACGAAACTCCGACCTGCATGCAGCTCTCTCAAGCCACTTATCAACGATAGATTGTTGCCTGCTGAGTCATAATAGCAGGGCTCAGGGGTGCAATTATTTACGTGTATTCGGGCAAGTCAGATATTGTATCACTAGGCTGAAAAGTAGAAGGTAGAAGCAAGACAGTGAATGTATGGTATCTATCAAATGAAAATACTGTGTCAGATCCAGCCCCATATATGCGCCTCAGAGCTGTGTGTAAGCTTATGGTGTAGATATCGTTGATATCGTTAATCTTTAAAGTCAACAAAGAATTGATCAAGCCATAACGTCGGGCTCATCAAGTATCCCGCCTCTTGACCATATGTCAACCCATCCGAGTTTGCATCCGTAGCCGTAGCTATAGTCGTAACCGCATTCAAATCCGCTCTGGCTGATGCATCATCTCTCTCTTCTGCTTTTCTCCGTGCCTCTTCCTGCTGGGCCAGGAGTCCTCTATCGTGATAATCCGGCTTATATGATCGTAGTCCGCGGGCTAGTTGGGCGAACACGCCATCGGCTGACATTGGGTGCTCACCAGCTTCTGCAGCGGCCAGCTCTAGCTTATCCGCCATGCAGGATATCAGAACGGGCAGATTAACGAGGTCCCTTAGAGCGGCCGGATCCCAGCCCGGCTCCTGGTATGCGCTAAGTTGATGCAGGGTGGCCACACATCGTGCCAGCTGGGCCCACTGGATGAAAGAAACGCCAAGGAGTCCAGACGGCGAGAGAGTGAGGAAGGTCGATGTACATGACTTGATTGCGAGTGCCGACTGCCAATAGCAGGACAGACGCGTAGGCCCACATGTTGGTGGTGGTGGCCTCGCCGGTGGTCCACGAGTAGACGGCGGAGTGTGGATTGTGTCGATAATGCACATTTCTGTGTAGTATGTTTGAGCTAGGAGGACTGCTATTCTATTAGCAACTGGATTGTATCTATTGCTGAGCTTATGCCTAGGTTTAGCTGGAAACTTACCAAAGTGCTGCTGGAATGCCTGAGGGACAGACGCCCGGACTTCTTGCAGCTGCCCCATGAGCCCCTTGATGCACAAGAGAGCTTGAGGTGAGAGCGTCTCCGGTGGAGGGTGGTCCGGCAGTTGGGCACGCTCCCGGACCTGAGCAGCCTTCATAGCGAGCAGCTGAAGGCGGACCTGGATAGCCAGGGCAGCATCAGACACACCCTCTGCACCCACGCTGCTGCTGCCGCTAGCGGTAATGGCAGCTAGACCCTCGTCCATCTGGGTCACCCACTGTGGCGCATCAACCTGGGAGAAGTAGGCTGAGACGGCCGATCCAAGCACAAAGCAGCCTAGAATGGCTCGCTGCCGCTCGAGGTAGAGCCGAGCATTAGTCCACCCAGCACCTAATACGGTTGCCGCTGTCACCGTAGTGGCCGCCGTGTTGTTGTACACATCGTCAAACCCACCTCTTGGTTCGAGTTGGCTTATTGTATGCGTAATATCTGGTGCTGTTTGGTCCAGAGAGCGCAACTCCCCGGCCAACGACGTAGCCACCGCCATGAGGCGAGACAGGCTGCGACGGCTGTGTAGGTGCTCCCAGCCCCATGCAATGTAGACAAGAAGACCGAGCAGTAAGTCGACAGTTTGTTGCGGTTGCTGCTGTTTCTGGTGCGGCGACAGTTGTAGAAATGCCATTTCGCACAGCACACGTTTTAGCTCGAGGGAGCTTTCCCTCTTGTCCTCGGACGATGCCGAAGTCACGCAAACAATGGCGCGGAACAGAAAAGGCCGCTCTATCCGCAGCTGCTCAGCTGTGAGGTGGGTAGGCAAGTGAACAAAGGGGAAGTGATGCAGCATTCGCGACCGGAATGTGTCGAGGGAGACCGATGCAGATGGCGGAGATACAGACGGCGACATGAACGCGTCCAATACCGTCGATGGCGGGGTAGCCAAAGAGATGCTGTTGGCATTGAACCCATTGGTATTGTCCGTTGCCCACCAAGGAGCAGCGACACCGGTGACGCAAGTCCCGGTGTGCTCATCTTCGTCGTTGAAAGTGTTGCGCGGGTCTTCCACAGTGTCGCTTCTTCTGGACCCTTCTGCGGCCACGTCTTGGTAAGTCACACTGGGAGGGGTTTGCATCAGCGTCGCCGGGTGGTGTTCAGCTGTCTCGACTTCGAGCATTGGCTGCGACTGTGGCAGTTGTTGCTGCTCTTGGTGCTGGTGTAGGTCTTGTTGCGGTGGTGAATTCTGCTGCTGATGCTGCTGCTGATGCTGCTGCTGTTGCTGCTGCGACCATACACTGACTCTGTCGCCCTGAATGTCGCTCATGTTTCCCATATTGCCCACGTTTCCAATAGTGTTCATAATATCCACGTTGACGTTGCCCGCTTGGAGTAGCGACACCAGCTGGCCAAGCGTGCCCTCTAGTTTGGCGATGCGATCGTCGGGCGAATTCTGCTTCTTATCGCTGCGCCGGCGTAACACGTCGGCTGGATGACATGGTCGCTTGAGACGGTGACACCTATTTATCATATCCGATCGTGTCAACGAGTGCCAACAGATCCGGGTTTGCCAGCTCCCAAACCCAAGCCCAGAACAAAGCTCCGACTGACCTTTCGCATCCGCTGCCTTCAAGGCGAGGAATGCACTTGCATTTGGTCTTGAAGCAGCTCAAGCACGCTTGGCCATAAGGCGCCGAGCGGCCAGCTGTTCTCACCATTGCGGTAATCTTTCCGACTCGGGATCGGAGTAATTATTGACGTCGATGCAATTCTTTTGCGCGATTGAGCTTGGGTGTTGGAAGCTGACATGTTCTTGTAGGTAGGATGTGGTAAGGCTGCTGCTGTACGGTAATGGCGGCGCACATCATCTCACACACGGGCCACACCTAAACCTAAGGCACATGAAAAGAAGCGTTACCAGTCAACAAATTTCCATTTAACTAGTGGAAAAATCTATAAATCTGTAGTAGTATAGCTGGTGAATAATTTAGAATAAAAAATTCCCTGATTCTATTAATAAAATACTCTTTAATTACACAAATGTCACAATATTGTGTGAGTTAATAATTATGTACCAGTACGGTCAATTTAAGATTATCTTTATACTTTTCACCGTCATACTTTAGTACATCTACTTAGCCAATATTGTTTTAGAGTACCTGACCATCATACTAGTTGACCGAGGGGCTGTGATTGAACCTACCCTAGACTTGAAAAAAAAAAACTTTATCAGCAAGATTAGATGCATTATAAACTATCTACGACCGAATCTTGTTTTGTTGAATCTTACGTTCCTCTGCATCTGTGGCCCTTGAACTAGGCAGCGATTCCAGTTCCGGTGGACATTGTCTAGACACATGTGTGGAGAGCTGTCTTGCATCATTGGCAGGATCGCCTGGAAAATCAGCAAACCTGGGCAAATCTCACCACATCTTCACCCAGGTATATATCGTCTAATGCCATGGAAGCGGACGGGCTCCGGGTTTATTACATCCGTGGATGTTGCTTATGGCCCTGGCTGCTGATAAATGCTGCAGAGCCACTTAAATTGTCCGTGCACATGCATATGTACTTCAATTTTGCATGCGGCATTGCGGCATCTAATTTGTAGCTTACTTGTTAAGCTGCTGCAGCTCTTATCTCTGTTACTATCTTCTCAACATCATAGTCCCACACGGTTCGGGAAGCTCGCTCGAGCTTCAATTTGCTCCTCTCGGCGTCTCTCCCTGTTGGGCCATATCGCCACTGGTAAATCTCGCCCATCTCGCGGGAGGAGCGCACCACCCAATGGCCACGATCTATCCTTGCCTGGCTGTAAGCTTGCAGTGCGTGCACAATGGCCTCTCTCTGGTTGTGATCACCACCATCACTAGAACTGTTGCCACTGGCTTGCACCGCAGCTAAAGCCTCACAGAGCACAAGAGCGTCTTCAACACCGATGCAAGCTCCGACGCCCTGGAATGGACTACTGGCATGGGCAGCGTCACCAGCAAGACAGACGCGGCCACGTGCATAAGTTGGGGCCGGGTTCTCATCCATGTCAAAAATCCCCCACTTGACCATGTTGTCGGGGAAGAGCTTTGTAATTTCCACGAGATGCGGACCCCAGCCGACGACGGCGTGCTCGAGCTCTTCTCGTGTGCCCGGAGCTGTCATTTTCTCGGGGTCAGGGAATTCTGAGGACTCGTGGGCAAAGAAGGCAACGTTGAGAAGAGTTCCATTCATGACCTGTTATGGGTGTTAGTCAAACTGGTCTTGGAGCTGGATATCAAACCATTCAACGGTGCTGGCTTAGACTAACCGGGTAAGACATCATGTTAGCGTTAGGACCGCAGTGCATACACGCTCTCCTTGCCTTGTCCTCACCGAGGGCGGCAATGCCGGCGTCAATGGGCACCATGGTGCGGTAGGCGACTGTGTGAGTGTAGCTGGGCCGAGTGGCTGGGTGATGAGCGCCGAGGAGCGTCTTTCGGGTGGTCGAGTGGATGCCGTCGCATCCAAGAACGACGTCTGCCTCGGCCGTGCTTCCGTCTGCGAAATGCAAAACAACTTTGTCATTCGCGTCGTTGTCATTGTAGCTCACAAGCTGCTTCCCAAACTTGGCTACATCATCGGGAAGTAAGGCGACCATGCCGAGCAGGAATTGCGAGCGTACACAACCCCAGAAGGCGAGCTTGTTTCCCGGCAGCTGGAAGAGCAGCGATGTCGACTCATCTTCGGCGTCCTGCTTTGTTTGCGGGTGGTAGGCGTTCCAGTAGGTTGTGCTTGAGTCGTTGGGGTCCGTCTTCTGACTGATGCGACCCAGCACATCAAGAATGCCGGGATCCAAGCGCTGCATGCACTCCCGAGCCACGCTGGTAAATGCAAATCCAGCGCTGATCTCATGCCAGTTGGATGAGCGTTCGTAGATAGTTACCTTGATGCCTCGGCGGATCAGACCGAGCGCTGTCATGACACCGACGACGCCACCCCCTACAACGGCCACCTCCAGAGAGGGCGCTGTGTTGCTGTTGCTGTTTGCCATGGTGCTCAACCGTAATCTGGCAGCTTGTAAGATAGGAAAATAGACCAATTAGACATGATAAATAATGAGTTGCGGCACAATATACAGGTAGAATTGCTATCATGGAGGGATACAAGTCGTATGATGTAAACAAATTCAAGTCCTAGAGGAATTATACAATAGTACAACAAATTACACAGATATAACAGCCTAACCAAAAGGGGTGAGCTGAAGATAATCGGCGGAGTTTAGATCCTCCTTGCTCTTGAAGTAAGAAATCTCAGCCGGAGGCTCCGCGCGGACTTTCGGATAAAATATCTTGTAGAGATAGCATTCGCACAAATGGAAAAAAATCAGCACAAGGCAATGTATTGCCTATCTCCGATAGTAATCTTACTGAACGAATCTGAGGGAGATTATGTGTAAGACTTTCTGTATCATGATTTAGCGCTTCATATCTCGGGTTGCTATAGATATAGTTCTGCCGTGAATCAAATCGATCGAGGCACACCAACCAAGTTACCAAGTAACCGAGTTTGCTGTTCAACAAGTAACCAAGTGTTCTGTTTAACAAGACACCAACTGTTCTATAACTCGGTTACCTTTATTTTTTCTCCTTCCTTTCACTTGTACTAGTTTAGCAGTCAACCGTACATACCTATACACATTCACACAACAATGACCACCTCAACCATTACATCTGCCGTGGCAGATGCGCCCAAAGCAACAACCTTTGTCTTCGGCGGTCACATCGGTACACAAAGCAAAAATCACTCGAAAAGCCAGTAACGCAATTCCTCAGCGGCCCCAACGCAACATGGATACTAGAGGCTGTCAGCGGGCTGCCGCACTACTGGGAGGCCTTGGTGGAAAAGATCCCGGAGATCGCCGGCGCAGTCTCAGGTGCTGAATTGCTTAAGGATTTCGACTCATGGCTGCGAAATGGTATTTCTGAGGGCGACTTGCTTGCGCCTGAGACTGAGCTGCCTAACATTCTCATCGGGCCGCTGATGGTGGCTATCCAGCTGGACCAGTACTGGCGGTATCTGGAATTTCGGTTGGATGATGTTGCCATCTCAGATCCTCAAGCAGAACTCGTTAAACAACAGCAGCAGCAACAGCAACAGACTACCAACCGTCCTGTGGAAACTCTGGGTTTCTGCGCCGGCCTCATCAGCGCCGTGGCAGTGGCGAGCTCCCACGACAGGGCCGAGTTTGAAAAGTACGGCGCCGTAGCAGTGCGCATCGGCATGCTGATGGCAGCTCTGGTAGACGCCCGCGAGTCCCGAGACGAAGCTAGAGGTATGGGCGGATCAGTGTCGTTTGGAACCGCATGGCGAAGCGGCACCAAGCAAGGCAACGACATGACAAGCATCGTGTCGTCGCTGACGCCGGACGCATACGTATCGGTGCTCTTTGATGAGGCGCGCGCTACAGTGTCAACTTCTGAACGTGTGGCTCCCACGCTGGTGCGGAGACTTCGAGCTGCCGGCGTGACGGCGGTTCCACTCCCCTTCAAGGGCCACATGCACACGCCGGGGGTGGAGCGGAAGCGACAGACGGAGGCGCTGATCGAGCTCTGCCGGGTGGGGCCGAACAGCGCCGGACTTCAGTTCCCGGCGGCGGCCGAACTGGCGCTGCCGACATTCAGCAACTCGGCGGACGGATCTCATGTATCTCATGACGAGACGGATCTCACCGGAATGCTTCTGCGTGCGATTTTGACGCAGCAGTTCAACTGGGCCGGGACCATGTCGAAGCTGCTGTCCGCGTCGGCCACAGCGCATAAGGAGGTGTCTCTGGTAGCTTTTGGGCTAGACCAGTGCATTCCACCAACAATAACGCGAAAGTTTGGGCCGAAGCAGGCACACTACGAACAGCTGGAGAGCCACATTGAGAGTTGGAAGCTTCAAAAGATCTCGTCGATGACTTTGGCTACGGCTAAGACGGCGGCCCCACCTACGGTCAACGGCCCCACCTTGACAGTCAAGGATGAACCTCAAACATCAGTAGCACCAGGAAAATCTAACGAGGAAGTCATCGCCATTGT
Source organism: Trichoderma atrobrunneum (assembly GCA_003439915.1). Classification (NCBI taxonomy): domain Eukaryota; kingdom Fungi; phylum Ascomycota; class Sordariomycetes; order Hypocreales; family Hypocreaceae; genus Trichoderma; species Trichoderma atrobrunneum. Next base: position 127,052 of record PNRQ01000052.1, on the reverse strand, counting down.
GGGCATGTCTATTAAAGCGTCCGGAGCGGATGACCTCGAAGAATTCGCAGCGATGCTCAAAACGGGCAAGTCGCAGCATGAGCTGATCACCGCGGAGCGGATGACTCCGGATATGCTCTTCCGGGAGCCAGAGGAGGACCCGAAGAAGAAGAAGAGCTACTATGGCAACTTCTTACGGGATTCAGATGCTTTTGACCACAAGTTTTTCAAGCGAAGTCCCAGGGAGTCCCAAGCCATGGACCCACAATGTCGCCTAGCGATGCAGGTAGCTTATCAGGCGGTCGAGCAGTCTGGCTACTTCACGGAGCCCAAGTTGACGAGCAAAGAACAAGAACACGTCGGTGCCTACCTGGGCGTGTGCGGCGTTGATTACGAGCAGAACACGGCCTGTCATGCGGCGAGCGCATTCACTGCTACAGGCGCTTTACGTTCTTTCATCACTGGTCGGATCGCGCACTTCTTTGGCTGGACAGGCCCCGCAATGACATTTGACACGGCGTGTTCGTCATCAACAGTAGCTTTGCACACGGCCTGCCGCGACCTGTTGTCTGGCGAGGCGACTGCAGCGCTGGTCGGTGGTGCGAACATTATGACGAGCATGCAATGGATGCAGAACCTCAGTGCCGGCAGCTTCCTGAGTCCGACGGGTCAATGCAAGCCGTTTGACGCTGACGCCGACGGCTACTGCAGGGGAGAGGGAGTCGCTTTCGTCTTCCTCAAGAAGCTGTCGGATGCCGAGGCCGCCGGTAACACGATTCTGGGTACGATCCGGGCGACGGCGGTATACCAGAACCTCAATATCACGCCGCTGTTCGTGCCCAACGTGCCATCGTTGTCACAGTTGTTTAAGGATGTGATCCGCAAGGCCGGGGTCGACCCGTCCGAAATTTCCTTGGTTGAGGCCCATGGCACCGGCACAGCAGTTGGTGACCCGGCTGAATACGAGAGTGTTAAACTGGCACTAGCTAGCCCGCATCGTAATACTGTCGTGCCCATCGGCTCAGTTAAAGGCCATGTAGGTCACACGGAGGGTGCGTCTGGAATGATTGCACTGGTGAAAGTGCTCATGATGATGCGCGACAACTTCATCCCACCGCAGGCCAGCTTCACACGCATGAATCCGCACACCCACGCCTCGCCGGCCGACATGATGGAGGTGGTGACCGAGCTGCGGCCGTGGACTGCCGAACGTAAGATCGCTCTGCTGAACAACTACGGCGCCTGTGGTTCCAATGCTAGTGTTGTCATCGACTACTCGGCTCCTAAGGCTTTGGACAACCACCTGCAAGCTCAGACGGCGACAGAGACCCGGCAACCCTTCTGGATCCCCGGATTCGACGCCCGCAGTATCGCCGCCTACAGCAAGGCACTGTCTACATACCTCCGTGGCCGCATTGGAGACAAGAAGGTAAACCTGGCCGACGTGGCGTTTAACCTGGCCCGCCAGACGAATCCCAGCTTGCCTCAAGGGCTGATTTTCAGCTGTCAGTCGTTAGAAGAGCTACAGGGAAAGCTGACTCAGGCTGCTGCGGCCACTAAAGAAACAGCGGCTGCCACCGGCATCGTAGTCTCCAAGTCAGAGCGGCCGGTCGTGCTGTGCTTCGGTGGTCAGGTTTCGACATTTGTCGGACTGGACCGCGCGTTATATGACAGGGTCGCCGTTTTGCGGCACCACCTAGACGCTTGCGATGCGGCTGCCACGGCGGCAGGCTTATCCAGCATTTTCCCTGCTATATTTTCACGCGAGCCCATTCGTGATACCGTACAGCTACAGACGGCGTTGTTTGCCATGCAGTACGCCAGTGCCCGAACATGGATGGACTCTGGTCTGGCCTCGAAGATTGTGTCCGTCGTGGGCCACAGCTTCGGCGAGATCACGGCGATCTGCGTGGCCGGTGTGCTAAGCCTCGAAGATACAGTTCGACTGGTCGCTGGCCGAGCAAAGCTGGTTCGTGATGCATGGGGACCGGATTCAGGGGCAATGATGGCCGTTGAGGCGGATGAGACTGTCGTCCAAGATCTGCTCAAGGAGGTCAATTTGAACGGCGATGGCTCAGCCAGCATCGCTTGCTACAACGGCCCTCGCAGCTTCACACTGGCCGGCACGACCAAGGCCATCGATGCGGTGGCCGCCACTCTTGCTAGCAACAGCAAGTTTTCTGGAGCCGGTATCAAGAGCAAACGTCTCAACGTGACCAATGCTTTCCACTCGGTGCTAGTGGAGCAGCTTGTCGACGATCTTGGAAAAGTCGGCCGGGACCTCAAGTTCCAGGACGCCGTGATCCCAGTTGAACGGGCTACTGAGCATGAGTCAACAGGCTCTCTAGACTGGACCTTTGTGCCATCGCACATGCGCCAGCCTGTCTTCTTCAACCACGCTGTACAGCGACTGGCCAAGAAACACCCCCAGGCTATCTTCCTCGAAGCTGGATCCAACTCTACGATCACGGTGATGGCGAGCCGCGCGTTGGCCCAAGTTAATTCTGCCAACACACTCGCCTTCCAGGCTGTATCCATCACTAACACTGAAAAGGCCCTTGACGGACTTGCAGATGCCACTGTAGCGCTGTGGAGGCAGGGCTTGCGCGTGAACTTCTGGCCTCATCACCACTCCCAAGCGAGCGAGTACGTGCAACTACTTCTCCCGCCGTATCAGTTCGAGAAGTCACGCCACTGGCTGGAGGTTAAGTCGCCGCTGGAGGTTGTTACCAAGGCAGCCCAAGCCATGATTGCTGCGTCGGGAGTTTCTACTACAGGTATTGGACGTGTTACTGAGGTGGAAGACCCTAAGAAGCTGCCCCTCTGGACATTCATCGGCCATCAGGAGGCCAAAGGAAACAAGAAGCTGGCCCGCTTCCGGATCAACACGAGCTCAGACTCGTATCAGCGCTTGTTTGCATCCCACGTTATTGCCCAGACGGCGCCCATCTGTCCGGCAACACTCGAGATCGACATAGCCATCGAAGCTCTCTTCAGCCTCAATGCGAACTGGCGGGCTTCTGGCTACTCTCCCACGGTTCACGATCTCATCACTCACACACCAGTATGTGCTAACTCGGCGCGTACCTTCTACATGGATCTGTCGCCGCTGGACAAGACCGAAACAAAGTGGCACTTTAATTTACACAGCGTCGCGGGCAACGGCGGTGACTCCCAGGCCCACGCCGAGGCCACAGTCCGCATGCACGCGCCAACTGATGCCTCCTATCTGCAAAAGTTTAGTCGTTATGAGCGTCTGGTCAGCCACGCTCAGTGTGAGGCCCTTCTCAAGCTTGGCCTTGACAGCGACGGCGTCGAAGTGCTGCAGGGCCGCAACGTGTACCGCGCCTTCACCGAAGTCGTTGATTTCGGGCCGGTCTACCGCGGTGTCAAGTACGTGGTCGGCCGTGAAGGCGAGAGCGCCGGTGTAATTCATAAACAACACCAGGGTAATACCTGGCTCGACGTGCCCATGAGCGACTCCTTCGGCCAGATCGCCGGCATCCACGTGAATCTGCTGACCGACGACTTACCGCCAGCCGATATGTTCGTTGCCACCGGTTGCGAGTTGTTGATGCGATCGCCAAAGGCTCAGCCAGAGGTTTCTGGCAAAGAGAACGGCCCTAGCGTCTGGCACGTCCTCGCCCGTCACGAGCGCCAGTCTGACAAGGCTTATACAACCGACGTCTTTATCTTTGACGCTTCTACCGGCGCGCTGACAGAGATCATGCTGGGTCTGCAGTACGCACGCGTGTCCAAGGCGTCAATGAGCAAGATCCTCACGCGCTTTACAGCGGACCAAGAGTTCCTTAGAAAACCAACAGTGGCGATTGCTGCTGCTGCTACTGCTCCTCATCCTCCCCCCGTTACTGTTACTGTTCCCTCAGCTTCCGTTACTGCTCCTAGCAAAACTAGCGCTAAACCGAAGAAGACAAAGCAAAAGGAAAAGGGTTTCGACATTACTGATGCCGTCCGTAACCTGGTGGCTGAGGTCTCTGGCATCGATGCTAGTGAGATAACACTCGACAGCGAGATGGCCGAAGTTGGCATCGACTCACTTATGGGCATGGAGCTGGCTCGTGAGGTCGAGAATAAATTCAAGTGTACCCTCAACCAAGCCGAGATGATGGAAGCAGTCAGCCTGCGCCAATTTGTCGCCTGCGTCGCAAAGGCGCTGGGAGATGTCGGAACAGACACTGCCGAGCAAGACTCAGATACTACTGACAGCGACTCGGCCGTGGAATTTATGCGGTCGGACGAGACTGATGACACGGCCTCTGATATCACTACACCAGAGCCTGAAGAGGCATCTACTTTCTCCAAGCCCGTCTCGCTGCCAGCCGGTCCCGCCACCAGCAATCTAACCCTCAATGCCTCCGACATCCTTGAGTGCTTCGGTCATGTTAAGTTGAGGACTGACGATAAAATACGCGAGTTTGGCATCGATAGCATCGCCCGTGTCGGCCTAGCTAGCAGCAATAAACTCTGCACAGCCCTTGTCGTTGAGGCTTTTGATGAGCTTGGGTCGCCACTGCGGACAGCTAATCCAGGGCAGCTGCTAGATCGCGTAGCCTTCTTGCCTCAGCATGGCCGAATGATGGAATGGGTCTATGGCTTCCTGGAGCGTGAGGCACGTTTGATAGATATCGACACGGTAACAGGCCAGATCACACGCACACATGTGGCCGTCCCGCGCAAGAACAGCGCCGATCTGCTCGACGAACTGGTAGCCGCGCATCCCGAGTCCGCCATCCCCAATCGCCTGGCCTACTATGCCGGTAAGAACCTGGCTGGCGTCCTCAGCGGCTCTACTGATGGTATCCGAGTCATATTTGGCAGTGCTGAGGGCCGTCGGTTGGTACAGACTATGTACTGCGACTACGACTTCAACCGCATGCACTATGACCAGATGGCAGAGGTCATCACTCGACTATCCAGCCGCCTGACTCAGACCGGTGAAACTCTGAAGGTTCTTGAAATGGGTGGCGGCACCGGTGGTACGACAAACGTAATTGCTCCGTTACTGGCTTCCCTAGGCATTCCAGTTGAATATACATTCACTGATCTTTCGACGTCCATGGTGGCCAACGCACGCCGCAAGTTCGCTGCGCAGTATCCGTTTATGCGCTTCGCCGTACACGATATTGAGAAGCCGCCAGCCGCAGAGCTCCTAGGACAGCATCTAGTCTTGGCCAGCAATGCTATTCATGCTACTCGCAGCTTACTCGAGTCGGCATCAAACGTGCACCAGGCCCTACGCCCCGATGGTTTCCTCATGATCCTCGAGATGACGGAGAGTCTGCCATTCGTTGATATTGTGTTCGGCCTGCTCGAGGGCTGGTGGCTCTTCAACGATGGTCGCACCCACGCCGTCGTCACTGCCGAGCACTGGGAGCGCGCTCTGCACGCCTCGGGCTTCGGTCATGTCGACTGGACCGATGGCGAGAGGCCCGAGAACGCCTTCCAAAAGGTCATCATTGCCCTGGCCTCTGGAGAGCCGACAGTCCGTCTCCCTGCGTCTGTAGCATCTGCAGAGGAAACTAAGGTGGTTGATAGAGGCGACGTGCCGGCCCGCGAGGCCGAAGCCGAACGGCTCGTAGCCTCTTACACAGCCGGTTGGGCCACGCCGGCCCTCGATTCCGCGGTCATCAATGCCTCTACCGCTTCTTCTCCCGCCGTAGTCATCGTCACTGGTGCTACCGGCAGCCTCGGCGCCCACCTTGTGCAATCGCTCGCCGAGCGCCAGGACGTCGCTACCGTTGTCTGTGTAAACCGCCAGTCTAGCGTCCCAGCCGATCAGCGCCAGACCGAAGCATTCTCGTCAAGAGGTATTTCTCTATCGCCTTCTGCGCAGGAAAAGCTGCGCGTCTATGAGACCGACACCTCCAAGCCGCAGCTTGGCCTGCCTACTCAAGAATACGCCTGGTTGGCCGCGAATGCCACCCATATTATACACAACGCTTGGCCCATGAGCGGCACACGACCGCTCAAAGCTTTTGAGCCGCAGCTGCAGACCATGCGCAACCTGCTGGACCTGGCACGAGAGATTGCTCTGGGAAATCCCAAGACTCGTGTCGGCTTCCAGTTTGTGTCCTCAATTGGTGTGGTTGGCTATGCGGATACGTCCGCTGGGCCCCAAGTTCTTGAAGACCGCGTGTCAATAGCCTCTGTCATGCCCAGTGGCTACACCGAGGGCAAATGGGTATGCGAACGCATGATCGACGAGACGTTGCACCGTTACCCAAGCCTGTTCCGCGCCACCGTCACTCGCCCAGGCCAGATCAGCGGCTCCAGTCGCAGCGGCTTCTGGAACCCAGTCGAGCACTTTGCCTTCTTGGTGAAGAGCGCGCAGGCTTTACGCGTGTGGCCCGACTTCAGTGGTCGCTTGCAGTGGTTGCCTGGAAATTGCAGCGCCAGCGTGATGGTAGATCTGCTACAACTGGAAAAGGGTGATGATGCAGCTTCCTACCCCGTCTACCATATTGACAACCCAGTTGGCCAGCCGTGGGAGGAAATGTCGCCCGTGCTGGCGGCGGCCCTCGATATCCCTTCCCAGAACGTCATCCCTTATGCCGACTGGATCATGCGCGTGCGCCGCTCGCCGCTCTCTGCGGACGAAAACCCGGCTGCTCGTATCATTGATTTCCTCGATGGCCACTTTGAGCGCATGTCCTGCGGCGGCATCATCCTTGATACCCAGAAAGCAAAGGAGCACTCAGCCACGATGGCAGCCCAGGGAGCTGTAGATGCTGATATCGCGCGGTCGTATGTAGCATCCTGGAAGGCTATGGGGTTTCTCAAATAGATTGTTCTCTGAAGTGTATTAGCTGATGGTATTTTGGAGTTTTTTTCTTCTCTGCTTTGTACGATTTAATTGGTTTGTCGTTTGGAGTGGCTAAAATGTGGAAAATTGTCTACCTACATGTAGATTGTTGCTCTCAATACTGGTTGGAATTTGGAAGTCCGGAGATTTAGATGTTGATGAGACCGCACGTGCCGCCACACGTGATGGACCTCAACCTAAACCCGTTGATATCTATGTTTGCTGGAATTAAATAGCTTTTCCATATCTTTTTAGTTCAAAATGTTGAAAATAATTCACTTCAATTTCTTGACTGCGTTTGTTTTCACGAGTATGTGCAGGTAAGTAAGTCATCATTGGCCGAGTATTGTCAAGTCAAGTCCACCATTTCCAGCCTACAATAACTTGTCCGCTATGTCATTAACTCTAAGTAAGTTGAATCCACGAAGCAAAGTAGTTTCCCTTGCATTTTCTTAACCATTGTGTTCCATTATATGATGGAATGTTACTTAACTGACTGTATGAACCAGAAGCTTTGCGTGTACTGAATACTTGGAATCAGAAGTGATGAACAGATCTTTCAGCGATTCATTAGTTCGCTATTTTACCTATTGTCATCATAGGGAGGAATTAAGCGTCCTTACAAACGCTATCAAAGTCTAATAACAGCAGTGGTAACATGGATAACTAATACGTGCATCCTACGACTACATGTATACAGCATTCCCAGCAAACTTCGGATTTGGAATATTCCGACACATTTCGGCCACAGATTGTCATTAAAAGTTGGTATAAAAGGCAAAGGAGCACAGAGAGATCAATTGGTCTGCGCACCACGAACAAGGCTATTTACATGTACCATAGACCTCTACCCAACGTATCTTACATACTGCTTCCACAACGGGTCCTTCTTCAACCCGTTGATGTCGTCTTCGGGCATGCACAGCGTTAGAGGAATGAAGGCACCCTCAGCATCGTTAATGATCAAACACCCAGGGATCGGAGCAGCAGTAGGTCGGCGGAAGAAGCACGACCGGCCCAGTGGGCCCCAAGTTGCCGGCAGAGGCTGCACCTGGCCGGTTGCCGTCACCATGAGATCTGCCCGGGGGTCGTGAGTGCCTCCATACAGCAGGCTGGATGTGTCAGGCTCCCGGGCCATGAATGTAGCGAAACTGCGGATGGCCCATGCCGTGTTGGCCTGGTTGAGCTCACGACGCAACACCTGTGCAATCTGTGGCAGGGAGAGGTCGGCCACCTGTCCCAAGGACAACCGTACCAAGGCGTGACATACCATGTGTCCCATGTAAGCCAGCGGCACGCCCAGCGCCATACGGCCGTCGATGGCTCGGCCGAGCTTCGACATTCGCTCTGGCGGCTGTCCGTTGGCAATACGCACGGCACAGAGGCGTTGCCAAGCAAAGGCGGAGAAAATGTCGTTCTCGGACACCATGAGAGAACCCGGCTTGTTGGCTGATGCGTCGTCTTTGACTGACTTGACGAGGCGCGCAAGAGCGTTCACTGGCATCTTGAAGTAGCACCACATTAACGGGCTCGAGGGCGTCGCCCAAGTGTAGCCGGGTGGTTTCCGCAGGTGGCTGTAGTCCTTGAGGGGCTCACCGAGCGGAATCAGTGGGATTACGCGGGAGCGTTCCCGGTTGGCTTGCTCCAGGTCGTCCGCAGGAATCTCCTTACCGGACATGACGATGGCCAGTAGGTTCAGAAATTGGTAGATGCCGGTGCCGTCGATGATAGTGTGATGAGTGCTGAGATTGAGAATCAGGCCGCCGCGCACAAAGTTGGCTTGCATAGCAATCACAGGGTCAGGACCTTCGAGGCCACGGGGATGAGGCAGTGCCGGCCAGGGCGTCAAGACCGACCCGTCCAGCATATTGATCGGCACGCCGGCTGAGATGAGCTTGGCCATGGGCGCGATGAGGTCGTCACAATATTTAACCCTGATGCGGTCCTCAGGCACATCCGCCGGCCATGGCACCGCCTTCAAAATGCCGCCGGGCTTAGACTCCCGGGCCACCTGCCATCCCGTCCAGGGGATCTGCTCCTTAATCTTGTCAAAGCCGCTCTGGAGGGCTGTGACGATGGCATCGCGGTCGACATCATTTGGCAGCTTAAATCCAAACAACAGCTGCGTGTATGCATTGAGTAGTGGAAATTGGGAGATGATGTCGCGGTAGAGCTCTGAATCGGTATCAGCAGTATTGCTCTGGGCAGGGAGTGCTTCCACTGCGACGGACATGGTGACTTAGTCTCAGTTTGTAGTAACAAGTCAGGAAAGCTTTACCCAAGAAAGATAGTCAAGAGTCGCCATCCTACATTGCAATCGCTAGTTTTAGTGGAAGTTATACGGTCTGAATACATCTCGGCCGTGTAAGTACAGTTTGCTGCACTTTCGGAGTTTTGGAGTTTGGGTGTTTGGACTTTCGGACTTTCGGACTTTCTTTGTCTTCTGGCGAGTTTTTGGCGGGTCGGTGGAAGAGACCCCCATTGTTATCCTATTCATGGCAGAAGATTAGCAGAGTAATTGTCTTCTCTCACTCTATTGAAGCTATACTTGAGATTGACATAAAAATTATCATTTCAAAAGAAACAAGAAGAAGAAGGTTGGTGAGCAAAATCAGATAGCCTAATGAGCATCAACCGTTGTGTGTGACTGTTGAGTTATCTTCGCTCTTGTATTCGTTGTAACAAGGCACTAAATCTGGGACAGAATAGAACTCTCTTACTACTCGTATCAATGATGGAGGCGTCAGTTTCGGTCAGTATGCATGGACGGATAACAACAAGCAAAGAGAATTTGCTTGTTTTAGAGATAATATCAGACAGCTCTGGCAACTTTCGGATGACTTCGCTTCAAGGATAAAGTTTCGAAAATGCGACGAATCAGGTGCTTATATATGTGCTAAAATCCTCTTTTCCCCTCACAGACAAGCACAAGGGGTAGGTAGAGGTTGCGTAAATTATCGATATTTATCCCTGCCTTTAGGCGTAGCCTCTAACTATCGAAGTTCTCCATCTCACTCTGGCGATTGTCAATAATTACCCACCTGACCGCTGATCTACCGCTTAAAATGGAGCCAACCAAAGCGGTGATCTCTTCAATACAAAACATCCGTTTTCAGGCACCCAAGTGGAGGTCAGGAAAAGCAAACCGCAAAATAAATAGGTACATATATTCATCAATATAATAAGCACTCAATCAGCTTATCGAACGCGCGCAGTATATAAAATAAAACCAAGTGCTAGATAAATATAGACATAATAGCATTTACTAGAGAAATATAGAAATAGTAGCAGTTACTAGAGAAATATAGATATAGGAGTGGTTAGTAGAAAAGTATAAATGTAGTAGTAAATATTAGGGAAGATATAGCTATAGTAGCAGATACTTAAAGATCTAGGGTTCGTCGGTGTATTATCCAAGGCACGGGTGTTTGAAATCTTCTTTGCCTCGGTTTTTCCGTCCTTCAGTTGGCACCGCAAGCGCATCTCCTCTTGTGATCCGATGCAACCCTTTCTTCCAGGAGATCAGCCAAGACGAGATCAGCAGATATGCCTCGGCCCGAGCTTCCGTTTTAGCGTGTCTGAGCAATTATATGGAGCCAGGCATACATAGCCAGAGAATATACATCGGGAGTTTTGCGTGTAATATAGGTCGTAATTTTGTACTCAAGACTCTGGGATGTAGGAGAAAGCCGGAATGACAACCCTGCCGACGATAAACAATGCGAGCACAGTTGCTATCATTCGAGCAGCCTTTCGATAAGGGTTACTTAACCAGACAACCCTTCCCGAAGCGCATTATCTCGCCACCATCGGTAGTTTTGACGAAATCCTTGTGCTTAAAGACGACGTTGCATTTGGGGCGGGTAGGCCGGCAAATCTGTGCGCAAGAGGAGCCCATTCCTCGAACCTCATTTGCAGATAACGAAGATCTAGCGAGAAAGAACTTTGTTAGTACAGGATGTCATGCAAGTATAGTTCGTCCCAAGAAGAATGCTACAGACCTATCTCTATTAGGCATAATTCGCTCAGACGACGATTTACGGCTTTCGGATAAATGCGTCTACTTTCAATCTCATATAGGTACTCTATGAGGCATATAAGTCTCTGGCTTATATTCTCTGTGAGTGGATACAATTACCTGATAAATACAATCTCTGAACCATTTTTGTGAAATCTCGGGCGATGTCGGTGGTATCGCTAGGTAAGGACCCAACCGTTGATTTGAACCACAAATCCATTGTGGCGTTATGGGACGACAACAAGTGTCTAGTATAGGAATAGTAGTAGTACTGAGATGGGTTTTTTCTTAATCTATTCAATGTCCAGGTAGAAGGCGAATCTCGTTTACCAAGAGCGAGAGCCGACTATCCTAAGAGAGTATTTCGTATGAACAAAAATGGAGAATATTTTGACTATCCTAACCAGGCAAGGCGTTAGTGGACCGCGCATTGGCAAAAACCACTAAAAAAGACAGAAAAAAGATCTAATCTAATCTGATGACTCAAATTCCATCTGATAAGATTAAAGATCAGTTCATCGTTAGCTAAAAGATTGAGTCAATTCCAACGCTAGGCATGAAACAAGAGTTCTAGACTGCAGATCAAGTCCACATCAAGCGGCACATCTCCACCTTATTGAATTTTTACATGGCCGGGGTGAAGTCTTTCCGCGGTCCTACGAATGATCACGGAAGGGCGTGCCAACCTACTGGTTACTAGAATCTGTCCTGTGATGGATCAGGCTCAGTATTCCGAAACTGCCAATCATCACGGAAAGGCAGGCCAGCCTAGTAAGAAGGACATGCCAGCCTAGTGGCTGCTAAAGTTTGTGTCGTGATAAATACGAGCCGGTTGAGATGGAGTTTCCTAAGTTATGGTTAGAAGATTAGCTCAACCGTCGGCAACGGCGTGAGAGAGGGCACTGTCATGTGATTCACAACTTGCCAGAGGATTATATAGTATATATTAATACATGAACTTGGCAATCGCCAAGCCGATCATTATCTCTCGGCGTCCATTTAGTGAAGTTGTCACCTATCTGCGGCGGGAGAGACATCAATAGCCTAGGACTTGAAAGTCTTTAAGCTACGACAGCCATGAAACACCTCCTCGGGGTCAGTCTGACTCTTGTCGGCTTTCTCACGTCACATGGGCTGGCCAGAGTCATCAGCAAAGATCAGGAGTGTGTTTCCGCTGTCTTTGGTATTGTCGGAGGTCTCAACTTCGAAGGTATTGGCTACGGCAACTACTATTTGGGGATCTGCCAGAACCCTCTAAAAGTCGTCTCCACCTACGCCATCTCCAAGACCTATTGCTCGTCCGCTGACCTAGGTCCCGGTTTCGAATACCTCAACTGGGCCTGCCTACAATATGCCGGCGCTGGACTTATACCAGAGGCAGATGTGGCTGTCAACTTGACTGATGAAGCAATAAGCCGCTATCCTATCCTTGATCAGGACGACGTAATCGTTCCGAAGAATCTCACGACGCCAGTTCTGGTTACGCGAGATTGGTTCGACTTGGGCTTCCGTACAGAGGTGTGCTCTTTTTTATTCCAATCCAATTCTGTCCATATCCAAAACTTTTCCCTCTAACAGCATTAACAAATTCATACAGGACACATGGGACTATGAGCTACGTACGCACCCTACGTATGGGTAAGATTTAGCCCCCGTCATCTTGCGCTATTTGCCAGATTGACAAAAATAAAGACTGACTTTTTCCATACTGCAGGTGGGCTATGTACGGATTCTGGGGTGGAATTCTCCTCATCGGAATGCTACGCCGAGTCATCACCCACATCATCGAAAGCCGATCATCTCCGTTGTCCACCGATCCTGAAGACCTCGGAGCAGCGGATAGTCGCGAAAAACCAACAGCGGGAACCAAGTCGCTTACACATATGTACTCACGAATCCGCAAGCACCTTACTATTCCAAGCGGTTTACCTCCGTATCACAGCCAACTTTTGTTCGGATGCACCATACCAACTCGAATCGAGTCGCTGGTCATCATCTCATGTTGGATCCTCAATTTCGTTCTTTGCTGCGTAAACTACCGTGGATTCGAGGGCAACCTATAGTAAGTGCTTACACCAACAAAACAAACTCGTGAGATATGTGGGCTAACACGTGGTTGATGGAAGCTGGTCTGCGGTGTCACCTCAAATATGGCGATACATCTCTGATCGAGCGGGCATCATCGCTTACGCCAACCTGCCGTTGATGTGGATGTTCAGCGGCCGTAACAATATCTTCATCTGGCTCACAGGCTGGTCATTTTCTACATTTAATCTCTTCCACAGGCATATCGCTCGCATAGCAACGTTACAAGCCATCATTCATTCCGTTGGATACACGGTATTCTATTTCGAAGTTGAAGGAGGTATGTTGTTCTACATACTTTTCGTAATCTCTCTGTAGAAGACCTTCCATTAACAGAATCAAATTTAGCGGAAGGTTATAAGTTACAATGGCATGATGCTTGGTTCTACCTAGGAGCTGTGGTAAGACACTATTTCTGACTAACCACTCTCCAAGATCTCTGAATGCTTCATATACTGATGCCTGCCCACTCTAGGCAACGATTGCGATGAGTATTATTGTTTTCTCCTCTTTCAGTTGGTTCAGACGCAGGATATATGATTCCTTTCTTCTGCTCCATATCCTTTTATCCGTCGTGTTGATTGTGGCTTTGTTCTAGTACGTTCTCCCACCTTAATTTGACATGACCGGATTGTTCATCGTTTACTGACCACTGTTAGCCACACGAGTATTTTCGACAAAGAGTATAACCCATATTTATGGCCTCTCGTTGCTATCTGGTGTTTCGATCGTTTCCTGAGAATTGTTCGAGTGGTCTACTGCAACCTCCACGTTGAGCTAGGAAAGAAGACACTCCATCGCAGCACTGCTGCCATCTCCTACGATCAGGACGCGAATTTCATCCAGATTGATATCAACACGCATGTAAAGCCAGGGCCTGGCAAGCATTATTATCTCTATCAGCCTTTTCGGTTCACTGGTTGGGAGAATCACCCTCTCACTTTAGCCTATTGGAGCCAATCTACGGCAGAAACCAGCCAAACCCAGCAAAGAGATAACACAACAAATTCTCCTTCAAAAACTGCAGATGTTTCTGTTGTGACACCATCCGAGGCCGGTCCGCTACATACAGCCATTGAAGGCGAGTATCTTCTCTCTTTCTGGATTCGCCCATATGATGGCTGGACTCGCCATCTCCGTGATCAGTGTCTCAAGTCCCAGCCTCTATCCAAGCTCCCTTCGATCATTACAGAGACTATTCTTCTTGAAGGCCCTTACGGTATCGCAGAGCCCCTGTGGACTTTTGACGAGGTCCTTCTTATTGCAGGCGGATCTGGCATCACGGCCATGGTTCCGTACATACTTGATCACATCGCAAGAACCGACTCGTCCAATACATCGAGCCAGACACGCATACGTGGACTGACACTGATTTGGACCAATCCTAAAGAGGCCTTTATTCGTCGGATTGCCCAGCGGGAACTGGCGGCAGCACTTAAAAGAGACGATGTTCGGTACGAGTTTTACTGCACAGACTCTGCAAAGGTCGAGATTGGCTCGTTACCTTCACCGTCGATAGATGAAATTCCAATTGGAGATGCCGAAAAAGGCACCGCAGAAAGCGGTGTGTTGAAAGGCAAAGAGGAGACGGATATATCCGAATCTGCTGATGGTGCTGATGAGGCCTGTTCTTTGCCTATCACAATGTGCAGGCCAGATATACCGGCAATCATTGAGAAGGCAGCGGCCTCTGCTACTGAGTCCGGATCACGACTTGCGGTGTTTTCATGTGGACCAGGTAGCATTTCCGATCAAGCAAGAGAGGCGACATATCGGGCTATACGTCAACAGAACAACTCTGTTGAGTATTTTGAAGAATCATTCGGGTGGTAGTGATGATTGGGGAAGTGCTGGGTACCATCTAAAAGTTTTGTTATTATTTAGACTCTCATGATACTGATCTTACATGTCATCTTCCGGTGTATCATAAGCAAATCCGTGTAAAGTATTTTGACACAAGTGTAAATGTGTGTGGTTCTATGAAGATCATGATGGGACTTTAACTTTCCTACTCGCAGTGATAGTGCATACTTAGAGACATGCTCAAACGGACAATAACCTACATAAATCACCGTATTCATCGATGAAAATCCTTCAGGCTGCCCCGTTGTCAGGAAAAGTCATTCAGCAATGATATACGTAGAGCGCATGGGCGGCCACACGAGGAAGAAGAACGAATCCATTTAGAAATCTCCATTCAAATCAACTCCAACTAGAGATCATTTAAGATACAAGACAGGTCGTACACCACCAAGCTACTCAACCTAAAACCTACAAGCTGTTCTACATAATAACTATATCATCAGCCCTGAACCCACTGCGCCACGATCACGGATGTCGTATAGACCATGGCAACAGCTCCAACGACTATCGTCAAGAGATCCAAACACTTCTCCCGCTTACTCTCAGCAACACCCTTGAGATGCAAATATGCTGGGTACATGTAGACCAAGGGAATACAAGCAAAAGACCCCGTCAGAGCCACAAACTTATCCAGATCGCTTGCGCCAACCACCGCAACACCGATGCAGACGGCAATGGTCAGCGTCCGAAGGCCATTCTTCTTCCACTTAATTGCCGCGCTCTTCTTGCCCGTGGCTCGTTCCCCAAAGATTGACGTCTCCAGGATACGCACGGCAGGAAACAGCTGCACAGGCTCACCTGCTAGTACGGCCAGTGAGTAGAGAAATTGAACTGAGTTGACAACAGGCGAATCCTGGGGGAAGTTGGAAATGATCTGGATCTTGGTGTTCTCGCCGAAGGTTGCGTAGCATAGTGCTCCAACCGATGTAAAGATGGCCGTGATGAGGAACATGACGAAATAGAGCAGGCCCTTGAAATGATGGGGCTTCTTCATGCTAGACTGGATTGGGAGAATCAAGCCGATCCCTTCAAACGTAAAGATGGCCGACCCAAGAGTCAGAGGAAAGTCTCTTGGATTGAACAGCTTTACGCTTGGTTCGATGCCGTGCCTAGCAAGACTTCCAATATCGTAGTACCAGATATACACAAGCCCAATTAGAATGAAGACATCTGCCACCAGTGCAACAGGACCTAGCTTGGAAATGTTGCGGATCAGGGCGAGGGGGATGAGGGGGAGGAACTGAAGCCCAATTAGCCCTGACACTCCAAGATGGCTGACGCCCTTAGTCACGGCGTCGAGGAAAGAGAAGAGATTTTCTGCCGTGAAGATGATGCCCGAGCAGACAAACCCAAGCTGGGAAATGGCAATTGATGCAAGTATCAGGCTTCGGAATCGAGGACCGACGATGGCTTCACCAATCTCTCCGTAACCACCGCCATACTTGTGACGGCAGTCAAGCAGCAAGCGGAAGCAGAAGCAATTGACCAAAGATACGGAAATGAGCGCAAGCGACGAGAAGAGGATACCTCCATTGCGAAATGCCTTGGGAAGGAACAAGATGCCTGTGCCAATAAAGGCCTTGATGAGCGTGAAGAAGGTCTTGACCGTGCTAGCGTCACCCTCACGGCTCATGCGTCGGGAACTCTTCCGCCGATCGGCTTTGGGCCGCGCGAGCAGAGGACGTTGTTCATCAATGATGGCTTCTTCAGACTCCTCAGTGACAACAGATTCGTCCTCATCTTCATCGGTATCCTCGAGGGCCTCACCGGCAAAGCTGCCGTAGAGGTCGAGGAAATCGACAAAGGTGCTGGCCACAACGAGTCCACTCTGCTGCCGGTGTCGAGCCCGGCGACGCAGGTGCTGCCGCCTAAAGCCACCCGGCTCAAGTTGTTCAGCATGTGACAATTCACCAGCCGGGCCCAGATGGGGCGAAGGGTGATGAGAAAAGGTATTGGATCGGCGAATTGAGCTAGCTCGGGCCTTGATCTTGAACATGTCGCGATGGATGTCACCACCTTGGAGCTTCAGCGAAGACTCCAGCGTCTCCAGGGTCGGGGTTGCATCACTGCTTCCCTCTTGCCCGTTGCCATTGTTGGGAGCAGCTAGCTCTGTCGCAGAGGCCGCGGGAGAGTCAAACAGATCTTGGCTCGCCGATGAAGGAGCGACAATGGGCTCTACGACGACCTCGATGGGCTCGTTAGCCAGGCTCACTTCCGGGTCGGCAGAATAGCCCTCTGGCAGATGGCGGTCGAGAATGGCAGCCTGACGATGGACGCCGTCGGAACTGCTCGGGCTGTCGACTGAAGCCCCGACGAGATCCGGCTCGGACATGATGTCGATGACGACGTTGTTTCACCGCTCCACACTGGGGAAGCACAGCACAGCGCCGCTGGCAGGGATCTGTAGATTGATAAGATGACAATTGGATATAGGAAATGTTAGCTGGCTAGTCCGTAAGCCATCCCAAATGGATCGTGGACAAATACACGGCCCATTGAGCGGGAAGTTGGTGATGGTGAGAGAGCGAAGGAGATGGAATCGTGAGACTTGGATGACTTCAGTTGGGGGTCAAGCAGCTACGGAGGATCGGCAGGCGGATCGCCGGATTGAGGAGCAGAAACCGGAGCTCGGTGTACCGCCAGGTATCCGCTACAGTTCCGCAGCAGCAACGGTACCCTATCGATACACTGAGGCCCCGCTTTGTTCAGTGAGACTTCAGCGGCTGCAGGCGGCTGAAGAGCTGGGGCTGAGTGGCAAATCTGGTCTTTGCAGCGCTGTGATTCGTCGAGGCGACCGCTGCCGTCTGCGAGCGGGACCTGAAGAGGTGTCGCTTGGGTAGCATCTCGCGTACCGGCTACTTGTATTGCTACCCTAGAGAAGACGGAATGAAACCGATGATTTCATCGTGCCTACATACTTAGGTAGAAAGATGGCAGGATTGTCTTACATGCAACAAATAATAGCAGTGAATGACCAAATTGTTTGCGGCTTACAACTGCGTTTTATGTCATCCAAGACAATTGTTTGCGTCACAGTGTGGGATGCTATGTTTCGGCCTCGGCATCTATTACCTTAAGATCAGAGCAACAATGGCAAAGGCCACGCCAGTGGCTGCTTGCATTAAACTTATCCAACGCGCTTCATAGATCAGCTCTAGATATTTAACTGGAGCATAGCTTTTTGAGGCTAAATTCTTATTCTTTACTCCGTAGAGATTAGCAAATAGGTAATGACGAGTATATCTTGTACATGGAATGTTATGGCTATTCACTCATCTACTGCGGCGGATACGCGGGAGATGGGCGATATGAGCATGGCAATTAGTATTCATTAAAATGCAATTCTCTCTACTAAGACATATTGAACTACTATTCTCATGCTCTTCGTACATTGTACCATTTTGTTTTCATCGGGCTTAGAGTTAACTGACAAGATCCGGTCAAATCTGAGACAGTCGAAGTCGCCTCGGAAAACCTTGGGGGCCGATCCATAGCAACATCCCCCCAGCTAGATGACTGCCTGGTCTAGTTGTTGAGCTGACGGTTCCACTCACGCAATATGAATGCGAGTAACGCTTTTCTGATTCTTGGGTAAGCCATCATCTCCCAGATTCAGATTACTCCGAAGCTTGTATCCAATTAAACCAACAAGAGGGATAACACGGAAACATCAGTATGTTCGTGATTCAATCACTACCAATTGAAAGTCGAAAACGCGGTTGCGTTTACCCAATCTCAGACTCACCGTCTTTTAGGCAAATAAACTTTATGATAGTAACGACACAATAGGTTAAGCCATGTGCCCTAAACAAAGCGAGTGCGCCCTAGTTTTATAGCTAGGCTAGCCGTGGAGGACTATAACTTGGAGTTTGTGATAAATCAGGGCAGTTCGCAGTACATGTAAACAACTAATAGGACGCGCTGCCATATGGCACTTAGCTGCAATCCCCGTCTCAACGTCATCAAGGGAGATGTCAGCCCCCTTGCATTCACTTAGCAGCATCTAAGACCCAAACATCTTTTTTGGTCCTGCATACAAGACAGTCGTTGTTGATAACGAACGTCGTTTGTCGGCCGAACTGAGACCTGCCTACCTACATCGACAAGCACATGGTCACCAATGGCCTGGTAGTTGGTCCTCGAGCGGTGAATGCAGGCCACAAGCGATGCATTCAATTTAAGCCGTCTACCGTAACGGAACATTGAAGACTACCAATTGTTTTCTATATGATGGCGACCGTATATGGGAATAATCTGGAGCTACTGATCCAACAAGAGAAAAGCCAAAGCCTTATGTAATTACCAAACTAGCGACAAGTCAACATATGAGAGTAAAATTCTGCTGTAGCGTAGTGACTTGTTCCTGGTCTATTTCATTTGTGTGCTTGTGATTCATCGATCGAGCAAGGCCTATGCAGGGAGGGAGAGTGTAGCTTGGACCCGGTTAGAACACTAAGAGCCCTCACATGAATCGAACCAGCACGGCCTTTGCGTTGTGCGACAACGGACCCCTTGCATAACACCGACAATACGGCATTGTAATACAACATAGTCTTTGTGAGATTAGGGTGTGTGGACCTCATTTTTGACATTGCGGTACACACACTCCATATGGCTGAGTGTTACAGACCACAAGCCCACATTTACATGTCAAAGCGCAGCCATGGTATCGAGATCCCCTCCGCAAAGTCTCCAATTTCAATTCTCGACCCGGCGTTAATGCTGGGCCTGGCCTTCGGGATCAAACTTTGCTCCGACGTTACTCTGAAAGGAAAGCATTCAATGCGTCCCCAGTTGCTGCCTGCCCGTAACAGCCGTCGGCCGACGAAGCTAGCTTGAGAAGAGAAGCTGAATCGGCTGGTAGCAACGAGAGGGGGCCTGGCTGGGTGTGTCAAAACAAGGGCGGCCCAGGTCAATCTAAAAGACAATCTAAGGCTGCCAGACTAATGCAGCTCATCCGAGGGTGTGGGACGGGGAGGGATGGGGTTTTGACAGCTGGGAGGACGATCGGACCGGCGATTTTGCTCCTGTTATTGTGTTCGGGGCGATCGGAACACTCAATCTCGCCGCTACTTTGTTGTCCTTCCTTTCTCAGGTGTCTAATAAGATTTACCAGGCTATAATTTGTATTTGTCTTGGTTTTAATTTTCTGGCTTAATACTTGAAGCTCCGATAACGCCCGAGAGCCATGGCTGAGCACATTTCTTTTTCCTGCCGTCTCGCATATGCATTAAGTTGTTGCTCCTCCAATGAACAGATCGAATTCGATTTCAGCTGCATCAGTGCGCATGCCCGGGCAGCGATATCCGGGCAATCTGAGAGCTAATATTTTGGTGTGGCTGGGAAGAGCTGACAATCAAGAAACTGGGGTTGGTTTCTAGCCGCCTCACTTACAAGGGTCAATGTTAGCTTACTACATATTCTCGTGCTACTCAATACTTATGCAAACTTGTTTTCGAATCTGCGTTTGGATGGTGCTGGAATTGTTGAGCTGGTCTAGATTCAAGTATTTCTTTCTTCTTCTTCTCTCTCTCTCGTTTTGCCACTTCCAGGGCTGTAAGCGATGGACAGTTGAGGCTTAAGCCATCTGAGCTGCTCAGACGTAACATGGATATCAATCTACCTTGTCTGTCAGGACTCTCGGCTTTTGGCCGTCGACCTTTCCGTCTTCCAAGGCAGAGAATGGAGAGCGCTGGTTACCACCGGGATGTCATTGGATGTTCTTATGCGCTGGTGGCTGTCAGACATGCCGACGACCGCAAAATCGCCCCGCTATGATGCTACTCAGCTCATACGACTTGTAAGACTCGAACGATCGCTGCCCTCTTTGTACTCGTACCTGAACTTGAATGAATCGTGTTGGTCCGCCAACTCATTCCCGCAAGGTTGTTCCCTTCTCCCGCCGGACCGTCGCTGGTCTAGACTATCTTTGACGCAAGGTGTAGGTAGTATTAATGACTACAGTATTAATGGCGGCGAGTAATGATCGTGATGGAACCCCGCGGATCGCGGGAGTTCTTCCGGCCCCCAAAGGATGAACTCTACATATAACCTCGGGTATCAGACCGACTGCTGTCAACATGGCTGTATCCATATACCAATCGCCAAACTGAGAATCTATGTACGAGTCATCTCATCTCCACAGAGCAGTGCTTCAGGACAGCCGTGTATGCATATAGCTGTAGTGCTACATCGTATTTATGCAAGTAAAATGAAGATCCTCGAGTAAACGTAAACAAATGCCGAATTGGTATCCTTCTTTTTTAGAAACTTGGATTCAGTGCGTGTTTATTACGTGGACCTGAGATCGAAAAGCCAAGTCTCAAGACAATGTCTCAGTCTAGCTATAATGGGCATCCACGTGAAAACACAAACAAGTGATGAATCAAACTCTCTCACTAAGACTGGAGCAGGGATGGGATGAAGACAAGGACATGGGTAGATTAGATGTGAGGAAAGTTGGCAGGCAGGACATGCACTCTCCCTTCATGTTTTCTTCTTCTGCAGGGGGTTGGTTGTCTCTGTTTAGGTAGTTGTCTCCTTGCCTGAACTATAATTTAGTTTAAGAACTACAAACTCAGTTGAAAAGTAAACAACATAGCCTAATATTGCTCTAGAGTCACCTTCAATAGAGTATTCCATGATTCATCTCATAAGCCAGCAGTTACCCGTAACACGAATCAATTGCTGTAATTGTCTCCGAGATTAGACACAACGTAAATGAGCCAGTCACAACTCCTCTTTGGCTCATCATGTAGCCAAGACAGCCACATTCTCCCTTCTTGAGCCCTATTTAGAAGGATCCCGGTCCTATTGAACTGAGACATCCGTCACCTTGACGTGGGATCACAGTATCTGATGGGAGTACAACATCCATGTTTTCAGCTCTCAACCATGTCAAAGCACATCCGGACCTATGGATAGCCAAAGACACTCACGTAAGGGAGACGCAATACTACATGGGGTCACAAAATAAGCGACAACTCACTTGCATCGCCAACACAGGCCGTAACTTGATCAGACTGCAGGTCTGCAGAGAAGCAAGGAAATCAAACGACCAGGGGAGTTATCAACATAAACTGTCGACTCCAGTCGAATATAAATATCTTCCATTATCTCTCTTCAAGCTCATCTCTTTTCCTCATCACTCACACTCACAACTCAGCATCCAACAGCATCTCCAACCCTCTACTCCTTAATCTTTAATCCTCTAGTCTTCAAGACAAACCCCAAAAACATCATTCAAAATGAAGTTCCTCACTGTTGCTGCCGTCTTCTTCACCGCTGTCCTCGCCGCCCCAGGCAACTACCCCCTCCTCCTCCTCCTACCTATGCCCCTCCTCCTCCTACCTATGCCCCTCCTCCTCCTACCTATACCCTGCCTCCCAACGGCAACGGCAACGGCAATGGAAATGGAAATGGTAACGGCAATGGCAACGGCAGCCATGCGCCCCTGTGCTCTCCTGGTCTTCTCTATACCACTCCCCTCTGCTGCGCTACCGACGTCCTCGGCGTCGCTGATCTCGACTGCGCCACTCGTAAGCCTCCTACCGCTCTGTCTTCGGCCTGATTACCTTCAATACTGACAAACCATACAGCTTCCACTCTTCCCATCAATCCCGCCGATTTCCAAAAGGTCTGTGCCGCCAAGGGCCAACGTCCTCGCTGCTGTGTTCTGCCTCTTGTAAGTGACTATTCCAACAGACCACTTTGCTTCCTACCTGCCGATACTAATGATTTTCAAGCTCGGCCAAGGTCTCCTTTGCACCACACCAATTGGCACCCAGTAAAGGCGTCGCTCTCGAAAATGACTACCGAGATTCTTTGATGGTGAATGTGTTATTGTACATGGCACGGATCTACGGTATCAACACTGGACACTGACTTGAACATATGAGTCATGAGCTTTTGGATATATGGAATATGACGGTTACTTATCTTCTACCTGAGTTGGATATAATTTGTATACATGCACATGACGTACTTAGGCATAGTGTAATAATCAACTACGGGGTACTTGTTTCACACGTCTTGACCATCTCGTCTTTCTGACCTGAATGTTACAGTTTACATAAAAACTTCTCTCAGTGTTTCGGTAATTCCCTATATACATGACAACCCCAGAGAAACCAAAGTCCTTCGCATTAGCCTACTTCGGCGTCCAAGTCGAACCTGAGAAGATCCCTCCCCCGCCTTTCCATATAATAGACAAACTCCTAGAAATGGCCATGTTCCGTCATAGCGGGTATCGTTGTGTAAAATCCGGTTGATGCGCTGTCGCAAAGATTGTAGTAGCCCCATCCATTAATGCTCTCGTTCTTTAACCGCCATCCAGCTTCCTCTCGGCTCTCCCATTTCAAGGTACAAGTAACTGGTCAATGTTGACTCTCTCCAAAAAGCTAATATGGCCGAACCCAACCCAGTGTTGCGCGAGTCTGTTTGGGCTGATGAGGATCAATTGGCTCTCAATGAACTTATCTGTGTCAACAAACATCCAGTTAGCTTGTGTCGAAACCATCGAAATGGCGAGCTGTAATCTTCTGCTTACCTCTGAGAAATCCAGTGGCCGCAATATGCCCTTCGCTCTTTACTATCCTGGCCCCAGAGAACTGGGCGTCTGTGGCCGTTTGAACGTAGCCATCGGGGCCCAAGTCGTTGGCCACAAAGGTGTATTCACCCCTCGGAATATTTGGGTCGCCTGTCAACTTGATGCCTTCCAAACGACCTCTGTACACCCTGGCATCAAGTCTCTTCTGCTCCCACACTTCGTCGCTATCATTCTCGTCGCGGAAAATACCCAATTCGGCATCTGTGGCCGGAGGATCGTCGGGTTGGTGGATTAACAAGAATTCGCAGCCGTGTGCGCTGTAGTCACCGACCCAAATTCCTCTCCACGGCTTTTCTCGAGTCGGCGTGTAAAGAGCCGGGTCAAGAGTCGAGTACGTGATGAGCTCCTCGCCAATATGCACACCAAGGCTTCCAGCGCCAGCGCCAGCCGCTTCTTCCTCCACAATCTCCTCCACCAAGGCTTGAAGAGCTCCGGCGAGTCCACCCTGACCCATGAACCTGAGAGGGCTGGGAGTGCCCGTCAACTCCATCCACTGCCGAATGCAGAAAGTCTGGTCCGAAACTTGCGATCTGGAACGAGGGCGGTCTCGCGCAGCCAGGGCAGCGATGCCCCGGCGTGCCTGAGCGCCTGATACATAGTGGTTTGCCGGGATGACTGGCGACGGCCAGATGTTGCCGTAGGGGTAGCCCAACTCCGCCCGCTGATCCGCCTCCTCAGCAGTCAACGGCTTTGTGAGCAGAAAATTGCTAAACATGCCACCTAGCCGTTCGTCCAAGGCCATGGGCATCTCGTCGGCAAAGCGGTTAGCGCCGGGTCTTTTGGAGAAGCCTCCATCCTCCTGCCTATCTCGGACGCGGAACTGCAGGACCGGCTTGTCGAGATGCAGCCTCACGACCGGCTCGAAGCCGTGAATAATAACGTCTTGATCTGCCGACCAGTTCTCAAAGGTCGATTGGTTGCTCACCGCCACCATCTGGTAGCCCTCGATGCAGCTGCGCCTAGGGTCATAGCGCACCAGGATAAGCTTTCCCGTCAGATCTCGATCACAGAACCAGATCTTGTATTTTGGCAAAAACCACAGCCTATCGTGGGCTGCATACAGCTCGCGGTAGCTCTTGCATGCGCCGGCACTGGTGACTTGGGCCGTGGGCACGTTTTGCTGGACGAGGGGCTGCCAGAGGAGATCAGAGAGGGCATGTCGGCGCAGAGCATGGCATGTCGCAGAAACGGAAGCGAGGTCGTATGCGGAAAGATGAGAGAGGATCGTGTCAATGATCTCCGGGGGTGTGGCCAGCAGTGGAGGGGGTTTGCTGGAGTTTGATAAGTGGTGGCCTGACTGGATCTGGTCGTCGTCATCAGTGTGCTCGGAATAGCCTGAATCGGTTGAGTCTGCGTATCCATGTCCACATTGTTAGATTAATTGCGAATTTCATTAAACAGAGCGATCGATAGGATAGAAAAGAAAAAGGGGAAAGGTGAAAAAAAAAGAAGAAGATGGAGGCTCGGATCGCACCGCTGCAGATACGATGCAATACAGAAGCACAGATTGATGTGGTGTGGTGGGAACTTGGAAGAGGCTGCAGTACCTTGCATAGTAGCGTCGTCACGCCGTTGGGCGCTGGGCTGAAGCTGAACCGGAGATGGCCTCAGTAGTTTTGCACGGCCCAAGACGCCATGTTCCGCAACGCTTCGGATGAGCTCGAGGTTGTCTTCGTTTTCGGCGTCGATTCTGCCGTAGACGACGGGCGCATTTGTTTCCGCAGTTGACGCTGATGCTGAAGATGAAGCCGCTGCTGCTGGAGCTGGAGTCGAGGTTGAGCTCGATGACGACGCCGCACTCTCGCCCATAGCCTTGCCGCTAGCCAGCCCTAACAAGTCCATGGCGCAAGAGCTGGGCCAAGTCGAAGTTTAATAGGTGAT
Organism: Trichoderma atrobrunneum; assembly: GCA_003439915.1. Classification (NCBI taxonomy): domain Eukaryota; kingdom Fungi; phylum Ascomycota; class Sordariomycetes; order Hypocreales; family Hypocreaceae; genus Trichoderma; species Trichoderma atrobrunneum. The sequence goes on along the minus strand of PNRQ01000052.1, from coordinate 101,795 downwards.
TGATTGGAAAAAGGATTAAATCAAAGACTGTGCTTTTCGAATAAATATGGCGGGCAAGTACTGGTACCTCGCAAAGGGTTTGCAAGGTGCAGGCTTGAATGTAACTCGGAAAGTCGGTATCGTGGACGAACTGAATGCCGCGCTGTGCTGTTACTAATTGAAGGTGCCAGTATTTTTGTTTGCAGAAGTCCAGTGCTGCTGTAACTAACTCCGTGCCTGTCGCCTGATTGACCGGTGATGCTCTGTAATACCTGACCGACCTATGCTGGTACCTTAATTAGCAGCCCAGAAGCAGCAACGGGGAGCTACCGAACGGCCCCCTGGCAAATCGAGGTTCCGTCGGCTTCCAGAATGGGTTGAGATTCTGACCATCAGAGCGGGCCAGCAGCGGAAAATCAGGGCACTTCTGCACCTCGTTTCGTCCCTGGCTTGGCTTGATTGACTCGATGTCCGCCCAGGGCCAGGATATTTCAGTGCATCGAGCACAGACCTCAGCAAGGTCAGGTCTCTAGCGGGAGCCGGTACTTTGTCGACGCAGCGTAGCACCCAGGCGCAGAGAGTCCATCAGGGTCGCAGCAGCTGCAACTGGGCGACCAGGAGTGCGCTTTGCAACGGGCCAAGCAATGGAATAAGGAATATGGATATGGATGGAAAATTTTTTATCTATAGCGAGGTGTGTGTATGGGTATGGGTATGGATATGGGTATCGAAATGGGGCATCAATCAGGTCATCACAAGGCTGGGTTGGGTCGAGTCTGAATAAAGAATTGGTGATGCGACTAGGGCCGTCGCTTTTTTATACGACCGCCACGCCTGTTTCCTCCGTACTACTCGGCCGAGGGACGGAGCCCAAACCTCCAAGCACGCAGCCTTCAGTCTCCGATGACGCTGGGCAACGGTGAGGTATACCGGTACTCGTACACTCGCACACCGAATGCCAGTGACCGTTGTGGCTGCCTGGCGTCTGAGATGGTCATGATCCCTATTCCCCAAAGGGAGGCCATCCCCGATGCTGGCTCTCTCGCTGACTCCGGAGCCTTTCTGCAGCTATGCCGAGTGCGTCGGGCCCGTACTGTACTTGTACCTACCTGGTCGTGGCAGGAGATACGATACGATGGATGCTTGTTGTACGCAGGACAGGCACTCGTCCATACCATACCTTACAGAGCCCAACTAGCATCTGCACCCCCCCTCCAGAATAGCCGTCGACTTGAGCCGGGACTGCCTAAGTCCCACGGTGACACAATCCTGGCTGCTTCTCCACACTCTCCGCCGGCGCCGCCGCTTCATCACTAGGCCTCCGGCGTGCTCTTCCGGGGCGTGAGGTGAGGTTGTGCGATATTTACTTGCCGAGTGCCCGTACGAGAACGATGGAAGATGGTGTGCTGAGGCGGTTGGCAGGGTTGCGTAGCCGAGGGCGTATTTGCCGTCAGTCAGATCCAGCTCCGGCACCCAAGGACGGACCTCCAATGCTACCAAGACGTCTCTCCATGACCTGACAGAGCTTGATCTGCATCACGAAACGCGCCAAGCGCTTCGGGGCAGCCTACCAGCGTTCGTCTCATGTGGTTGTTTGTGTAATGGATGCCGAAGCCAGTCAGGTAGCGCCGAATATAAAAAGACCTACCTTAGTCGTACATACATGTAAGATTGTGAATGCCCGCATGTATCATTGACGCAACATGGAAGCGGCTCTGATCCTGCATCCCCCCCGTATTACATACATGAAGCTCGTACACATTTTATTAGAGGAGCAGTAGCATTAAGCCAAGATGCTCCAAGCGAGGTCAGAAATCAACAGAGGCCCGCGGAAGAGACGCTTAGTGCGCGGACCGGTCAACTTCTCGGGGCCACGATCCAACACGGTAGGCAACAGTTTGCGATCCATCAGCCGGACTGCGATCCCTATTTGGTATCTACTTTGTACTTTTGTAAGTCTTTTTGTGTGAAAATACAATGTACCCAGCAGCCAGGCTTGTGCTTGTCACGCCGGGCTGACATAGTTACGAGGACATGTGCCTTGGCAAAGAGGACAAGCAACCAACGAAAACCGACATGTACAGATCTAGATCGACACTTTAAGCATCTTACCCACTGTCTCACCTCCCAAGGTCAGTGGGCCAAACAGCGTCGGCGAATCTTGAGGCATTAGGACATTAGGCCCTCAGGCTAGCCGTCAATTAGTGTGTGCAGAGAACCAACGCGGCCACTTCTAGACGCACTTGGTCTGCTTTGAGAAACACCACGATGTAAGTCGACGAAGCAACATCCGCGACTAGACGCTCACCTGCTCTTCTGGGCCTAACCCAGCTTCCCATTCCAGCGGGATCGTGCACTAGCCGCAGGGAGACTTTCCATGTGCCAACAGGCATTGCTTCCCGGGGTTTGCCTGCCAGGGTTGAGGCAGCGAGAAGCACCAGCCGACCAACCAGGCGGGCGGACGCAAGAGTGTGCACTTGGCTTTTGCCGGGGATGCCAAAAGCCCCGAATCGACCTCCCTATACGAGTAGGTAACATTACCACTAGAGCGGATGGAATGGGGACCAAGCCTTGCAACGACGACGAGCACAGTCCACTGCTTAGCTCGACACCCCTTCTGTCTTTGTTGATTGTATACGCTCTTGCGGACCAAGCCCAAGCACCAACAAGCAACTGGAGAGGGTTTTTCGGCTGACAATTCCGACTGCACCCCATCACACCAACCAAACCAAGCCCGCGGCCAGATGTCGGAGCCCTACAAGCACGGCACGAAATGCAAGAGAGACAAATACATACATGTGCCGCACTCCGTAGTGCGTCCTCCGTACATACGTCAAGAATCACCATTGCGGCAATTGGTCGCCGCATCGCATCACCCCCAATCCGTCATCGGAGTCAGATTCAATGTCATTGGACAGACACACGACCAAGTGAAACGGTACGTGTGTGTAACCGCTCGGCGATATTCCATCCTCTATCGCCCGGGCGAGAGGGTATCTTTGTCGAGCATCAGCAGCGAAAGTTCCTTCGTCTTCCCCTTGTAGAAAGCACAGCGGTTCGCCGTTCGAGATTTACCGTAGCATTGTCGACTGGTCAAAGCTCGCTGCCTTGGATGCTTGGCTCTTTTGTCCAGGGGTCCGGTTTGACGGGGTGGAGCCTGGCGAGCAAGGAGATTCATGCTGGGCCGGGTTGTTGTGTCTTGTTCTTCGAGCAGTTGGACGCATTGTTCAAAGGGCCCTTCTGCTAGCAGCTTCGTATAGATACAGGGAACAAGTCATTCCGTGCCGTCCCTTTTATTAGGAATTTGTCAAATGGCTATGGCGGATACCCGCTGGCGCATCTTGTTGGCGCTTTGCGGGGGTATTATCCTGGCCAGACGACGTCTAGCATCTTGCACACCTTGGCATTTTTCGGGGTAGCTTCTGCAGTTCAACAAGGAACGGAGAACGGATACTGTAAAAAGGCCTCGTAGATTTACTAGCACAGCGCCCAGTTTTCCGCGGCACGATGGAGCTTCACCCTGGTAAGGCGCTGTACTGTAGAGGTACAGCAGCGGAAGAAGCTCGTGTCGTGTGTGGACTAAATATGCCGCTTCTGTTGTTTTTGGGCAAGCATCAAATCTACTGTAGATTAAACGAGCACGATTTATACACCCATGGCTGCCCCTCTTTTCGCCTCTTCTTTTCTTTTCTCTTCTTTCCTTCTTTCTTTCCTTTGTCTATCTCATTTATTCAACATTTCATAATTCATTTCAAATATGAATGATGGAGAGGTGTTATTTGGTTATTGGGACAATCTACCTAGTACTCCCTGCTAGGCACTTGTGAAAGTTCCATCTGCATTGGGCTCAATGCGCATCTGTACTGTAGGTACTTTGTACATGTACCTAGATAGGCATTTTGGTAAGGCAGGAGCCCAAGTAAGCGGAAAAACAAATCCGCCGACGATCGCGATTTGCTGGGCTGCCATGCGTCCCTAATCTATTACCACCTTATGTAGACTTCGGCTCTCCTGAACATCGCTCCATCACTGCGGCTTTGCATTTGCCATCATCGCGGCCTCGACACGTCATATCCCTTGTCTCGGCCTTTCTGGAGCCGCTTGGGCGATACCCCAGCCGCTGTATCGAGAAAGCCCGCTCAGTCGCATCTCAACCTCTCCATCAATCTCCTTATCCAGCGAGCTTGGCTACAGATCTCATCCTCTTCATACCACATATTATTATTAAACCGCCTCTATATGTTCCGCATCCTCGCACCACATCACTGGCTCGCCTTCCTAGTTGGGCCTCGTCTTCCCCCCTTGTGTATCTTCGTTGCATTCATTCGCGGCACCCCCAGCCTAAACGGACACGCACTTGCGGGCACACACGCACTGAAAAAGAGGGCAACTCGGACGTCTTCTGCGCTAGGAAACTGAACTGACACGCATTGATACTGCGGCTGGTCCATGCCGCCAAGAGTGACAGTAATCCCACCTCCGTCGTTGAATGTCTTGGGCCATGTCGTCGCTACTCCCCATCATCACAGAGATCCTGCCCATGATACTGCCTTCTACCACTGAGGTGACCCATGCGGACCAGCTCAAGCCCATGCTGGATAATGAAGGACGCTCCATCCGAGATTCCGCCATTGTCGGTAAGTGTGACAAGATGTGTGCTTCGGGTGAGTTTTCTCCTTGGCCCTTGGAAGAAGCGTGCCCAAAACTGCGTTGTAACTCTCTCTCTCTATTCTCGGACAGTCCTTCGCATACCCCCCAACTCTTGGTCCCCAATTCACCACAATAGCGAGCAAGGTAGGTGCCACATCCCGCTCTCTCTCCCTCTCTCTAGGGCCCTCTCATCCCCCTCCCCCTCTCAAATGCTTTCCCTTGGTTGGTTGGTTTCGGTTTCTGATAACGCCGTCAAGACGCCATCATCAACGTGGTGTCCGGTACCGGGACACTCGTCGTGAAGGAGGGCTTTAAGGGCGAATTGCGACATCACGAGCTTCACCCGGGAGACTTTGCATTCGTCCCGGCTTGGACGGAGCACCAGGCCCGGAATGATTCAGACCAGGATCTTGTTTGGGTCATCACTCAAAGCGGCCCCCGTCCGGTTGGAGCCATCTTGACTGATTGGGGGGGTCAGGAGATCAAGACTATTGAGTGATTCGTTATCGAGATTGGCTCCCGCCTTTGCCAAGACTGCTGCAACGCGTTTCAGCTCTTGCGACTCTATATACTGGTATATTCCGCTAATCCTGCACTGCAATATGATCTGATAAGCCGGATTACCTTTTGACAGTCTGCTGGGGTGTCGAATATCTGCGCATGATCTAAATTAGGGAACATGAGCACCTCCACCTCGGCTGCCTGATTAGCACCTTGAGCTTGGCTGCTTATTCCCGCCACTCCAAGATCAGTCAAGTATTGCGCAACACTAGAGGTGTTGACGAGTATGTCCCTGCCAGCCAAACAGACGGCCACCTTCCGACGATCCCTCGGGTCAGCATTTCTAAAGTCTTCTTTCCATATGATGTTCTCCCGCCAGAAGAAGTGACGGCCTAGACAGCGTGCCACGCCTGGATCTGTGCTGGCGAAATACCATAGCATCCACTCGTTGGCTTCCCGGGGCTTTCTGCGAGTGAAGTTGTAGGCGACATCGGGGAGATGGAGCATCACCGTTACCGGATCGATTAGCACGACGGACGTGATCATATGCCCGAGACTCTGCGAGTGGAGCATATGGGTGGTTTGCACTGATCCGTATGAGTGTGCCGTGACCGTGAACTTGTCCCACTGGTGATGTTCCAATATCTTGGCCATTTGACGCAGAAACTCGGCCTTACCCAGAGGCGGGGAAGTCAGTCGAAAGGATACGGGAAGAATCTCCACAGCAATGACCCCAATACCCTGCCCACCACCAACATCTTTAGCTGCATGTATGTTTGCAAGGAAGTCGACATATGTCCAGAGCCCAACTCCAATGCCGTGGAAGAATACAACGGGGTTGCAGTCCTTGGATGCATGAGGCCGGTACCAGTAGCTCAGCTGCGGAGCACGCGACCGCCGGCTGGTGAATATCTCCTGCGGGCGCGGTGGGAACGTTGCAAGAGCTGCGACGGGTCCTCTGCCATAGAACTTGAAGCCATTCCATGAAAGGGCCAAGTGTGTGGCCTGATCCACAAGATAGATGACCAAGTACCATGTGAGTGATCTATATGTTACCTCGACGTCATCCAGAGTCAGTCGTATGCACTTGGCCGTACCTCGGCCATCGTGGAGAGGGTGTCCCAGTCTCTCTTCAATCTTTGTGACGAAGCTGTCCAAATCTCGCGCATCAGCCTCGGAGTGGCCGCCGTTGCTTTCGACGTCTTCCCCCGCCTGGTCGAAGAAACCCCAGAGGAGGAAATCGCGCAGGTTGTCTCGGCGGATATGCTTTAACTCAGCTCCGAGGAACCACCATCGCAGGTACACCTCCATGGACTGGACATTTGCCAGGCATTGGTTGAAGAGAGCCCATCTTTCCTCCGACGCCAGGGGTGTAGGGTGCACAGCTTTGCGGTTCAGCTGGTGCATATACGGAAGGTAGATGAAGCAGAAGAACAAGATCTCGGCCAATATCAGACCCCATAGGACTTGAGCTGCACTCGTCTGGCGCGCTTGTTCCCAGCCGTACCAGTAGTATACGGCCGCTAAGGCGGTGGTGTAAATGAACGGCGTGTATCGGAAGACGACGATGAAGAGGCGGATGAGGAACCGGCCTCTCACGCTGTTGCTTATCATCGTTTCGCGGGGAGAGAGCTCCAAGTTGGGGACGCCACCAGCTACTACTTGGAGAAAAGTATATCGATGTGACGGGGTGACAAGGTGGGATAGGTATCCTCCGATTTTCTCAGAAACTTTGTTTGTCCATGCTGATACAGTTAGAAAGAGTGGACGAGAGCCTGAATTCAACTTTGTGTGCCCGAGAACTTTGGCAAACGGGGCCCATGAGCTTCCGATTGGGCATGACGTCAATGTCACCCCAGTCACGAATTTTGCTGGGGAAATACTTGGACCCTGGACCGACGGGTGTTAGTGCGACCCAGCATCGGCTTGTTGAGAGGCGCAAGCCCATAATACAATGAGATTGTGCTCAAATGTTGGGACAAAAATTACTTCAAAACTTGGTATTTACTGATCTGTATGTCATTTTCTTTCTTTTACTACGTTTAGAGGTCGATATTTGCATCATGCACCTGGCTTGATGTTGTACCGGGCTGATTTCTGCCTCGGGATCTACCGAAGGTCAATCAGCACATGCCATCATATTCACCTCGCTTGGTCAACACCTGACACCGAATACGTCAGACTTTTTAGAGCTTCGTCGATTCTCAACCTTTGCTTTCAAATGCACATGCTTCTAGATTTTATTTCGTTGCTTGAGTCAATTACTTACACTACAACGCTGAGAACCAGAAGCAAGAATGAAACAGCATGAAACCCGGCCTGTCCACTTCCGCATCCTGAGTTAATCGCAGCAACAAACGGCGCATAATACACCTGTCTAGGTAGCCTATTGCCCTTTGTTTGATCGCTCGTCTTACCTACAGAGACTATCTAGGCAACGTGATGAGCAATCGTGCGCCGAGTCAGCCGGATCAGCAAAGCTATCTCTCTGCCCGAGATGGGATATGAATTCTTCCGACATCATGCATATGATGCAATATTGATGCTTCTTTAAACCTGCTCTCGGATTATGTTTATTTATGTTTACTTACATTAAGCGAAATGCACATGTATAGGAAGCATCATTGATGCATATTAGAGATATGAGAGAGATAGTGGTGCTGACAAGGCGCATTTCCAAGGTCCAGCGTTTCATGCTACTAGGGCATTGCGCGGATGAAACTTTGGGCGACGGAGATGCTGTGTCATGCTCCACGTTGGAATCATTTCCTGTTTGGTATTGTCCAGGAGAAATACATCCAGATGCACTTCGGCACGCGGAAGAAAGAATCATGGAAGATGTACCGATAACCAAGGCAGGGAAAACACACATAGCCACGTTGGGGCGATTCTGACTCCAGGGTAACGGAAGAGCCGTTGACGCGCTTGATTTGCCACCTCACACAAAACAAATCGCACTAAGAAAACCCGTTCTTGTTATTAATAGAACTTTAAGAATCTGATGAATGAGCGCCATGAGTGTAAAGCCACAATCCACAGGCATAACTATATGCTCCGAATCGGGCCATCAGTTTAACCACTTCCGAAGTTATATATCCCAAGAAGCTTCATTGAGCTGATGAGCGCCATCAATCGTCACACAACACACACCACAGCATCAGCAAAATGATTGAAAAATACATTCTTCGTGTTACGGCGGGATCGAGCTACGATGAGAGTACTCACATTGAGGTGCCGGTGAACGAATCTGCGCCCGTGCGCATCAAGAGCGATGTTGCCGATGTCGAGCTCAATGTCCGGATACAGGATTACAAGGGACTGCCGCGCGGTTCGCCATCAACCTCGCCATACTTTTCTACAGAGCCGCATGCAAGCAATCAAGACCAGTACAGCATCTCGTTCCGCTTCACGCCACTCAACCCATCCAAGGCAGAGGCTGGAGATTCCAGCGATGACCTTGCTTTGGGGATCAGAGCTGCGGATCTGCAGTTCGGCAATGACTTTGACCGCCCCATCAGAGACAAGCTGCCGCCAGGCTTCAACACTGCCATGAACATTGTCAAGTGGTGGATTGACCCTGGGCTGGATGGCGATGCATATGCAGACAAGCCCTATCTGTACGGCCCTGCGTTGAGTTCGTTCAATGTCGTGTCCGTCGGTGCAGGAGTCTTTGACGAGTCAAGAGGCGGTTTGTGGTTCGAGGAGGGAGGGGACGAAAGAGGCAAGAAAATACGTGAAGTGAATAGCGTGCCCAAGGAGAGCAAGCCGAGAATGAAGTGGGCCTTGTCGGACTCGAACAAGGAGAAATGGATCTGGGAGTATGGAAGGACGTATGGCATTGACTTTTTCAACCCGTACCTCGACTTTGCAAACCTGGCGTTGCGGCTGCCGGGATTCCAGCTTTCCGTTGCGAGATATTTGGGGGCAGAGGCTTTGAGGTAAGTTTGGCTTGATGACATTTGATGAGTGGTTACTTACGAGTGCGGTCTAGGAATGACGGAAGGCTCGCACATCAGTTGAGATATGTCCTTCGGAATAAGGCGACTGGAGATGTTTATCTCGTTGTCACCTTTGCTTTATATCTCGAAGAGTCCATCAATGAAGACGGGACCGTGAAAACTGCAAACGGGGTAAACGGTATCACCAACGGTCATACGAACGGTCATACCAATGGACATGCCAACGGACATGCCAACGGTTATATGAATGGCAACCATGTGAGCAATGGCATTGCAAATGGAGTCGAGACAAACGACGAAGACGTAGATTAGAGAGAGGCGGAAAAGCATCCTTCTTTTTTCTTCCAGCATCTAGATATGACCACTGTATTTTTAAGATAGAGCCAATAGCGATTGATTTCCTACCTGAAGCAACTCTGTAGTGCGAATGTTTGCTCTGCGGTGACTGAGTTTGTTCAAGTGTCGTGACGTCGAATCTCCAGGATGACAGCCTGGTAATAGCCCAGTACATGCGGATAGAGGCCTAATAGCTGCCAAGATGGTTTTCCATTCGATCGGCCGTGTACATGAAATGATTGCAAGTGTCTCACCGCTCGATTGATGATGGCTAGAATAGAGAGATTCAGTGCAAATCTCGTCCAAGCAATTCACGGCTACATTAGCCGAGCGTAGTACACGTGCTTGAGTACCCAATTGCCAAACAACGGAAGGAGCGAGCACAAACACTGCGCAACTGCCCCCTTTGTAAATGCCAATGCGAATTGCAAATAAAAATCTCTTCCATAGTGCAGAACTTTAGACTCAATCTCCTTTCATTCATCCTCGGCTGTCTGTCAGTTGGTAAGCAGATGCGGGAGTAGTTTCGGCACGGCAGCTTCTGGACTTCGGATTCGGATTCAATCGAACAGACACCACTCTTTGAAGAATGGCGGCCCGTACGAGTACATTGTCAAGCGGCACTAGGCGAGTGCTGTATATGCCAATGACTATAAATGCGATTCCGTGTCCTCCCCCCATCCTCCAGTCCGACTTTGATGGCTGCCGGGTTCCGGGTGGCCTCGAGCTCTGGTCTAATGGAGGATTTTATTCGCCGGGAGAGTGTTTTGAAGGATATCGTGCCATGTGCACCCAGACATCTCCAGTGAGCAACGGCTGGCCTATTCGACATGAAGAGACAGTGGTGAGATGCGTTCCAGAGTAAGTGCACATCACAGAAAACTTGAGAGGAGGAGGGTCTAATAACCCATATGAAAGCGGCTACGAATGTAACGACTCGACTAAAGATCAGAAATATGCCGTGACCAATTACGATGGCACTACCCTGTCCGCACCGGCCTTTGAGATCCGCTGGAGGAGTGCGGATTTAGCACATGGTATCAGAACTACCGAGATGTTTCCGCCTGGGATTCCGACCCCATTTCCGACGTCAACAAGTGATTCATCGACATATAAACTGATTACTACTTCTTCAAATATATTTGTCACCGCCCCTACTTCCACTTTGCCAATCTCTTCCACGATTGTGCAATTCTCGTCTTCCAGCGTATCATCTTCACCCACATTACAGCCGAATTCGGCTCTTACCTCCGGGACCATTGCAGGAATTGTAGTTGGAAGCTGCCTGGGGCTTCTAGCTGCGGTTTCGGCGATTACGTTTCTCTTCTTACACCGCCGAAGGAAATACCAAGGCCCAAGTCGGATCACAGATGACACATGGTGTCAGCAAGGAGCAGGCAAAGAACCCACCGAGTTGTCAGGCACCCAATGCCCTGCCGAGTTGGAAAACAAGCCCATGGAGTTGAGGGAGTTACAAGGAAAACCCCAGCCCCAGCCATGCGCTGACACCGAACAACCTCCGAATACATTGAGAGCTTGCCATATTAGCGTCAACAGCATTCCCGTGGAAGTTGCAGCAGACCCGTCTCACTGAACAAGAGAGAGAGAGAGAGAGAGAGAGTCGAACGAAAAGACTACCTAGAAGTCTACTTCGCTGGATTGCAGAGCGGAGTTATAACGAGGATCAATGATGAATTTATGTCGGCCCATTTCCCCGAAAATCACCACACCATGAAATTGTATTGTTTTTGGACCTCTCGAATTCTGCAGCATTATTAACCGCTATGTTTGGCGAGTATTACTCTATCCTTCGTACCGGACTTGATCAGGTATATCTTCGAAGTCCCCTATTAAAGAACTTATATCTGATGCTCTTTGTCTAGCCAAACCACTCGCGATGTCAATTGACAGCAAGACGATTTAGATTTCTCCAACCTAACATCACCCCTACGGAGCCCGCATGCTCCTGTCTATCTCTTATTGGATGTTCGAATGAAGGAAAAGGTGTTTCGGGAACATTTTTACAGGGCAAACACGTTGACAAGCTTCTGTGGGGGCGCATTATAGGGGGGAAGCATTGTGTCATGCACTAGTTGTCTTTGCTGTGTAATTGAAACCAACCTCAACGGCAATGCAAAGCCAAACGCCTCAACCCTCCAATTGCGTTCGTGGTCCCAATAGCCGGCGGCCTTAGTCGGGAATAATACACCCTGAATCTCACCGTCGTCAGCCCGAAATGCAGACTCTGCATCCACTCAGCTCTTTTAATCGATATGCTATTGGCCTGAGTTGAGTTTCATCCAGGGTTCCGCCTGGATTGGAACCTAGGAATCGGAATCAGCTTCAGCAGCGAACATTACGGATTTAGGATGTAGGTAAGTTTGGTCCGCTTTCATTACCAATTTCCGGCCCTAGAACTCAAAACATCGCGGGGGACGGATGAGGAATCTAGATGCAAAGCTTGGCCTGTGGAGAAGCGCACACTAGGGTTTCCACCGCTTATTCCCGTTAAATCTATTGACTAACGCTGGCCAGAAGAGGTTGAGTTCATCGGCTAAAGCTTCTGTCTTGGGAAGAAAAATGGATGGCGATGTACATGAGATTATCCTCCGTATCTTGGGAACTCTTCTCACAGTCCCCGATACGGGGGAACATGATATTGTGCAGAAGATCTAGGCCCGTTACCGGCGTCTAGGCAAAGAGCTTTGATAAAGAAATAAATAATCATTATCATCCTGCCGGTCAGCCGCGTGGGGGCCCGGTCCATGTGAGGGTAGATCAACCGGCGTCTTAAGGAAGACCTGGTTATTCCCGTCGACGAAATATTAGCTCCACTTACGCCTTCTGGCTTTCGATAAATAGGCATCGCCGCTCCTCAAATCTGGGCAAATCTTCCCTGGAAGTTGTTGCTGGATACGTTGTGAGTGTTTCGGCGACATCTTTGGTGCTCGCGCCCCGAGTTATCGATGCCTTAGATTCGCATTCACGAGCCGTGTCTCTTTCTTCGTGTCTAAGCCGCCTACGATGGACATTGAAGAAAAGGGAGGTCTGGACTCGCAGGGGATGGAGGATTTTGAGATTGTTCGAAGCGACAATGCTGCTGCTCGCCTCGGGGGCCCATCGCATCACGAAGAAGACCTCTCATCGAGCGAAAAACCGCGGACAGAGCAGTCTGAAGCGACAAGCCTGGGAAGCGACACTCCGATATCGTATCTCTACCTCACTTTTGACACCGCATTACCATCGCCCCCAATACCGGAACAGCCCAGTGTCGATGGTCGAGAGCCGCCCCCATGCCCAGACTTGGCGGCTTATACGTCTCCGTTGTCGTGGGGTGCTTATCACAAGAGTATCTTGCTCATACTCTCATGCTTGGCGACATTTTTGACGGCATACACTGCAGGTGCTTACGCGCCGCCTGCAAATATTATGGCCAGTGACTTTGGGACATCTCGGCTTGTTGTGGTCGTGGGGATTACGTTGTTCTGCATGGGATTTGCGTTTGCGCCAATGGCTCTTGCGCCAATGTCCGAGATTTGGGGGCGGTACCCCATCTTCATTATCGCCGGCACCGTCTTTGTTATCTTTCAGGCCGTCTGCTCTGTCATGCCCGATGTTGCCGGCATGCTGATATCTCGTTTCTTTGTTGGCGTCGGAGGATCCGTCTTCTCTGCGGTTGTCGGAGGCGTGTTGGCTGATTTGTGGGAAAAGGAAGAAAGAAACACGCCAATGGCACTGTTCAGCGGTGCTGTCTTGGCCGGCACCGGAGCTGGACCACTGGTTTCTGCCGCGTTGATCGAAACGGTAGGAAGCAATAACCGTGCTTGGAAGTGGTCGTTTTGGGTTCAGGTCATCCTCGACGTTGTTCTCCTGCTTGCCCTCGTCCTCTTCTTCAAAGAAAGCCGGGCTTCTGTCCTGCTGTCCAAGAAAGCGAAGAAGCTTAATAAGTGGTATGAAGAGATGGAAACATATGGTATATATGGGGTATGGATAAACGACGAGTTGGCTGTATTGGCTTCCGCTGCATCAAGCCAAATAACTGTCACAGCCAATCTGAACGAGCGAAATATCTCTACGACTCCTCGTTTACGGCGAATCCGATGGATAGTCAGAGAAGATGAACAACGGGCATCTTTGGGACAGATCGTTTTGACATCTGTCAGAAGACCATTTCACCTTCTCTTCACGGAACCGGTGGTATTTTGTTTCTCTCTCTGGGCTGCCTTCTCGTGGGGTGTCTTATATCTCTCCTTTTCAGTCGTTCCTTTTCTCTATGGCGAGGACTTCAGCATGTCGAGCAGAGTGTACGTGGCAATGATGATTGCATCGGCTGCTGCGACAATTGTTGGCGTCTACCAGGAACATCTCTTAAAACACCCCCAATGGAAGAAGCAAGAAGAAGGCTTCCAGTACTCCGATTCAAAGTTCTGGGCCTTTATGCGAAGACGATTTCCGGCTGAGGCACCAGAGGCAAGACTCTACTTCACTTGCATCACTGCCATGCTATTACCTGCTGGGCTCTTCATTGCTTTCCTAGGATCTCATGGAAAGGGGGGATATACAAAGGCAGTCGGCCTGGGACTGGCAACATGGGGAATCTACTCCGTTTATCTCGCCACCTTCAACTACCTAGCGGATACGTATCATATTTACGCAAGTTCCGCTCTTGCGGCACAGAGTTTCTGCCGAAATGTTCTCGGTGGCTGCTTTCCTTTAATTACAAGCGTCATGTTTACCAATCTTGGTTTGAGAGGTGCTGGCGGTATGCTTGGTGGGATTGCTACAGGACTGACAGCCATTCCTTGGGTACTTCTCATTTATGGAGAGAGGATTCGCGCCAGGAGCAAATTTGCCAAAGTAAGTTTCTTAAATCTTCCACCAAGCTGAGTTTAATGTCCACAGTTGCTAATGATTTTGCAAGACCCTAATAAAAGGGTAATGGTGGAGTATAGAATCAGGGGACGGTAATATGTTGAATCTTTGTTGAAGCATCATAGCGACTTGGACTCTACTTTGAGAGGGTCACAGCGAATGCATATTAGATGATAAAAAGCGACGATGTTTTAAAAGCGTCTCATGGTATATAGATTTCTCCACTAATTAACACAAATACTACATTTTAATACTTTTTTGTGGCCGCACTACTCAAAACGTTGAACGTGAATGAAAACATCTGGCGATCAAGGTGCCGATGTTGGTCTTGGCCTGCGTCTCGACTTTTCCTTGCACTTCTCCAAAAGCTTTTGCACCTTGGACTTCTCACAGCTGGATCGCGAGCTTTTCGAAGTGTTTGCCTCTTCGTTGCTTTCCAAACTTTTCTGAGATGGCAAGCTCGAGCCTGAGCTGACGGTATTGTTTCTTGGGCGGGTTACCGTCTCAAGGCCCGTTGGGAACGATTTGATGCTCGATTTATAGACGATTGGTGGTGGTAGCTGAAAAGGGCCCTCGGGAAAGACGCATGGCTCTGGTATGATCTCGTGGTCATCTAGTACGAGAGTTCCTTGACCGGCGTCAACCCAAGATTTCTGACCGCGAAGACGAGGCCAGAAGGTAGAAGGCGCAACACGGTAGGAATGTTGTGCCAGAGGAAGGAATTTAGCCTCGGGAAACAGGGTGGCGATGAAGGCGTGGGAATACGCCTCGCTGAAGCCGGCGATGCGGAGGGACGTGACCTTGTTGCGGAGGCGGACGAGGTGATTGCATATAGAGAGATATTTTTCTGGGCAGTATGACAGGTCTTCTTCTTGGATAGATGGCGGGAGAGCTAGACTTGTGTCGGGGTTTGAGGACGAGTCTGAGCTGGAGAAGGTGTCGGAGGAGTCCTCGCTGCTTTCGAAGGACATGTTGACGACGTAGCCTTCGTCTTCGTCTTCGTCCAAGTTGGTGTGTTCATCATCGCCATCCTGTTCTTCTTCTTCTTCGTCGTCATACTCGAAGTCAAGCTCGGAATTCTCAAAGAAGTCTTCAGGGGCTGGAGAGACAACTCGAACTGTTCTCTCAGAAAAGTCACAAGAAGACTGCCTGCCGGAACTTTCGGTAGACGAGTACTGGTTTTGAGGGCTGGCAGAACTAGCCCTGACAGAGATTTTGCTTTTCGAGATGTCTTCGGGTGGATCAGGAATGTCCTCTCTTTGGCCGTGAAAACGACGGCATGCGAGAATGAGAGTCTCAAGGGGAGCTTCTGGAGCTCTTTCGAGCTGAGACAAGCTAAAGTCTAAAAGCAGACCTTGCAGATGTCCAGTACCAGGAAACAAATCGATGGCTTGAGGTGCAGGACCAAGACCTAGGCGGGATAGATCGACCTCAATAATGAGAGACTTGATGAAAACGCCGTACATGTTGAGCCACGTAGTAGCTAGGGGATTGAGTCTTTGGGCGATGAACGGGGAGAAAGTAACGTGAAAATAATTCTCCGACAAGATTGCAACGAAAATAGTGGCATAGAAATCGAACGAGACGCTCAAGTAAGGGCGGAAAGTCGCAAGAACCTCGCCAAGAGGGATGAAGTCCGAAGGTTCCCAGCAGTCTTGGTCCCAGCTGAACCTATTGAGGCTGATGGGTTTTGATCCCAAAACCTCGTAAGACGCGACGAGATTCTCAAGGATAAGGCGGCGAACACGCTCAGGAAATGTCTTCTAGGTAAATTCCTGATTCTTTTCACTCGCTTTCGACTTTTGTCTCTTGTGTAACGCGAAGAACTTGTTCGTCAAGGCCTTCAAGGCTACCCTTTTGTCAGGTTTGGCATCTCCATGCTTGTATTTGTGGTAGACAATGTCTACGGTTCGATCCCAAGGCGGGAGACCAGAGCGACCGACGAGCTGGTCTTCACTACGCGAAGTGTTGGGTGATATGGAATATTCGGAGGCTCTGCTGGCGGCGCGCTCGATGATGGATTTTGATCGCGTGAGTTTGGGTGGGCTGCTTGCTGCTTGCGGAATCAGTAAGGACTTCAGCTGCGATAACGATAGATTTGGCTGAAATTCATGAAGTAGAATTATTGCAAAGTAGATGAGTTGACAGAGAGAAAGCCACAAATGTGCCTTACGAGGAGATTGTGGTGGCGATGGCGAGGTTGGTATATCGCCATCAGCTGAGAGATCCAGCCACGATGTTTGATCCATGCCGATGTTTGTGAGGGGGGAAGCCTCGAGATTTCCCCCGAGGGTGGCTAGATTTTGTTTATTCGATTTCGTTGTTTTGGTGAAAACAAAGCGGCAGAAGCGAACATTTGAGCTGAGCTTTTGAGCTGACAGCAGCTGTCAACTGTGCGGGCTGTTTGGTCGCAGTTGGCCAGGTGACAGACAGTCTTGGGACAGAATATGACGTTAAACAGAAGGCAAACGGACAATTCGTGGCTATTTTGAGCTAAAAGTATTCGGTACTAGCGAAAAGGTTGAAGCATCTCAGAAGAGGTATAGAGAAAAGGCGAAACAGTGACAACCTCAGGTTAATGATAGGTAGTAGTGTTTTGTAATGTTTGAGTCTTTGGTGTAGGTACCCATGACCATATAAATCGAACAGATCTATTCTCCTTTTCTTTTTCCCCCATTTAATAGGACAGCAGCGCAGCGTAAAGCCGGCCTGCATACCAAAACCATATCCACGCCCGTTGAGTGAATCCTCAATGTTTTAGTTGACAAAAGCACGCGAGTGATAACAAAACAACTCTTGAATTGGCTTGTGTATTTGGGGTATTTATTTGGAGCTATTCTTCTCTTCCTGAGCCTTTTCGTATATCCAGTCGTTGAGGCCGCTTCGGTTTCTACTCGATAGTCAGCGGATATAACATCTATCATGTATACAAGGCAGCACATACCGGGCAATCTCAATGGCATAAAACTGCATCCTGGGGACTGTTGAATGGTTAGATGACTGTATCATCCTAGAGAACAGCACGCCTTTGACAAATCTTACCGAAAATGGTTGTGTCCTGCTCGTACTCGGCCTTGGCGTTGTTGCGCACCATGGTGCCAAAGTTGTAGTCGTCCACCTTCTTCTCGTACTTCATCATGAAGGCGCGCCACCTCTCCTTGCCGGTCTTGCTCTTCATCTGGTCCTCATCGATCGTAGCAGCGGGGTCGAACTCGGGGAAGGCCTCCTTGAGGTGGTCGTAGATCTCGTCGTCGATCTTGGTCAGTCGCAGGCCCGAGCCCTTGACCTTTTCTAGAATGGCCCAGTAGGTTGCCATGTGCTGCACAACTGCTGCGTGTTAGGCGAGTGAATCATGTGAAGCACGAGTGTTTCCATGTACCTTTGACGGCAAACTGCTTCTCCATCTGTCAAACAGAACCAAGAGATCGTGTCAGCTAGTTACTCCATCTTCATGCGGAACAAAGACCAAAGGAAAAAGTAGAGACGAAACGCACATCCTCCATGTTGCTCGCATCGTCGGCATTGAAGTCCTTGGGCAGGGGCCCTCCAGTTGACATGCTCTCCAAGGGATCCATTGTGACGGCTGTATCTGAGTCTGAGTTTATATCGGAGGTGTAGATTTGGTCGGGTAGCGCAACAGTGCAGTATCTAAGAAAGAAATGACTTCAATCTGCGGTTATCGCAAAATCTAAAATCTTAAGACGTGGGGCTCGGGCCGCTTGGAGGGGCAAAAATGATGAGGTCAGTAGACAGTATGTGCGACAGAGGGACACTGTATCATTCACACAGTATGTAACTCTTCAGTTGTAACACCGCAACACCAAAAGCACTTGTAACTTCTGCTGCAGCTGTCAATTGTTTAGCTTCGCTTTCTACCAATATTCGATTCCAATTGCGCAGAATTTATGACAGCTGAAAATTGTTGCCTAAAATTTAGGTTAAATTCAGTTCAGTCGCTCATCTTATATCAATTTCTAGGATCATCCAACACTCTAGAAAGTTCGACGACCCTCTAGAAGGTTCATCGTCTCAATTTTTTGCACATCACGTATAAACAGCGCGACATTAGATGGTTCCCGAGACTTCTTCATTTCTGCGCTTGGGTCGTATTTGCAGCTTTGGAACGGATGCTAAGAGCGGAAAATGTGAGGCACTTGTGATGAATTTTTAAAGCGGTAGCGATGACGTGCAGTAGCAGCGCGGGCTCGTGAGCTGATGCTCCTAGATGGGTTCTTGCAGTGACTCTATATTATACTCACTACAAGAGGCGAAAGGAGTGTCCGCGCTTTCACTGACATAAACATGATAATAAGGTAGATTTCGTGGCAATGAGAGTAGATGTAACTATGCGAGACTGCCATCCAAATTATCCGGTGTTATCTCTTGAATCTTAGCCATGAGGGCGGTTGCCTCTTCGACCTGCCCATTAAGTCTATATAGTCCTGCTAAGCCACGTTGCGATAATAGTTGTAACGGATGATCCTGAGGTAACTCCATCTCCTGAATCTTAGTAAAATGTTCTACTAATGCAATCGCTTCCTCAGTCTGTCCCTTAGTTCCATAAATTCTTGCTAATAGAAGTTGCGATTGCAATCGTACTGGATGATCCTGAGGCAGCGCCGTCGCCTCAATCTTGACAATATGTTCTAGAAGTGCAATCGCTTCCTTAACCTGTCCATTAGCTTCGTAAATTCTTGCTAACTCACATTGCGATTGCAATTGTAATAGATGATCCTGAGATAGCGCCGTCGCCTCAATCTTAACAATATGTTCTAGAAGTGCAATCGCTTTCTTGATCTGTTTATTGGCCGCATAAGCTTTCGCTAACTGAAGTTGCGATGCTAATTGTGTTTTATGCTCCTGGGCAAGTGTCGTTGTCTGAATCTTGACAACATCCTCAAGCAGTGTAATTGCTTCCTCAAACTGACCGCTTAGTAAGTATATTCTTGCTAGGTGATATTGCCATACTAATAGCTCTGGTTGATCGTGAGGCAATGCTGCCTTTTGATGTTGATAACCTTCCTCTAGTAGCATGGAAGCTTCCTTGGTTTGTCCGTTAGCTCGATATGCTGCCGCCAAGACAAGTTGTGATGCCAATCGATGTGAATCATCTTGAGCTAGCGTTCCAGTCTCCTGAATTGCAGCAACTTGCTCTGCCACTGCAAGTCCTTCTTTATTCCGCCCATCTCGGAGAAGGCAATTTGCCGCCCAGAAGCCTAAACTCGATGCTGAAATTAGGTCTATTTGTCGATACGCTCCGAATACGTGAAGTACGTGCGGTAAGTAAGCTCGCCATGTGTCTCGCTCGTCCCAATCATCTGCTACGAATATCTCAGCAAGATGATGTAGCACGTCTCTCTTCATTTCTGTGTCAATTCCTTGATCCTGGGCCCAAAACCGCATGACCATATGCACTAGGCTATGCATATCAAACATTCCTCGTTCCGGTCTCGCTCGAAGGAAGCCAAAACTGCTAAGTGTCCCTATTGCCTTTATTTTTCAAGTTCCGACCCTACATCGGGCAAAATCGACTGTGGAATAGCTTGAGGTTCGATCCACATTATGAAGAAGAGTACCTTTGCTGCTGCCGCGCTGTACTTCTGGAGCTGGCTGACCGAAATCAGCCATGTTGTGGCCACCGCTCCTTGACTCTCGTTGTATAGTGTATCGTCTCGGTATTGGTTGCGCAATAATTCCATCATGTCTTGTTGGGAGTGGCGGCAAAGCCGAAGATATTCGTCGATGGGCACTTTAAAAATATCCATATAGGCTGCTGCCTGTGCTATAGCTAGCGGCAGATGAGTTAATAAATTAAGCAGTTCGTTGACCACATCATTTTCCCATCTCAAATGTTCGGACATCAGAGAGTTTCGTAAGAGACTCTTAGCCTCTTCATGCTCCATCTCTGCGATCTCAATCACATTTCGCTTTGCAAAATCGACGGCTATTTTACGCCATCGTGTCGTGACTAGAATTTGCCCGCCCCGGCTCCGTGGCAGGTAGTCGTATATCCCTTGACCACCTTGAGATCCTCGTAGGACGTCTTCACTATCCACATTATCCAGAATGAGAAGCCATCGGCCGACGCTTTCTGAGCTTAGGTATCGCTGGATGAGCTCCCTAGCATCCTTGTCTCTGGTGTTCTCAAGGTTTAGCTTCTTCACAAGATCCGCACATGCCTGTTCAAAGCCAGCCATGCTGAACGCAGGCAGCCAGAGTACGCTACACTCTGATTCATTTCCCATGATGTAGGAAATCTTCAAAGCCACTTGGGTCTTCCCTACACCACCCATCCCAACCAAAGCAACACGATCATTCCTCTTATCAGACAGGCTATCGATTAAGGCACTGACTACACCCTCGCGACCAACAAAGCCATGGTTTTCAGCGAAGGGCACTGAGAATATCCGGTCTGGTAGCGATTAGCAGAGAACAATGGTAAACAATAGGCGAGAGAGCTGTGGATAGAGTAAACTAACCTTGAGTATGTCGCCTTGTCTGTCTGTCTTCGAAGTGATGTAAGAGCAGAGCTTTGGTCGTAGATGCCGCAGTTGCAGCAGCATATTTCCCCCATCCCTTAGGCTTGTGGGAGTCGGCGTAGTCAGATACACCCTTGATGATGATACATGATGGTAACTCGTCCCACACACCCGCTCCCTCCTTTTCAAAGGCAATGACTTTGTCTCTCCGTGATATTCTGTCACGCGCTTCACCTGATTTCATCACAGTATCCGCAGAGCCAACCCCGCCTGTGTGTATGACTGGCCCCGAGGTTATCATACTACCTGCTTCTCGCTCTCGTAGGCGGTCTCGGGGGATCAGATAGTCGTTGCTGCATCCAAGTTCTGTGCATGTTAATTCAAGCGCACGATCACATATTTGATCGGTAGAAGCAAGGCAGATATCACAAACATCTGCGTCTTGGTGTTTATGGCGATATTTCGGGTCAAAAAGCTTGTCATGTGCGGCCCCTGGACAGTCGTATTTGCCCCTGTGCTTGGTTTCTCTAATCTTTGCTTGGAGTTGTTGTAGAAGTTCGAAGGCCTTGTCTTCCAATTTATCACGGGAACGCTGAGTCTTGAGCTGAGCATTTAATATCCGGGTCCCTTTATTAGGTCTGCCGAGCATGTCTTCAATCGATCTCTTTGGCTTAAACTCATCTGAGTACTGGATACCAAAGTCATACCGTACAACGAATTCGCTAATAATGACATCTCCAAGCAGAACTTCTGTTTCATCCGGCAGTTTCGGCAAGGCACCACAGATGCCGACAACAAAAACGGTACTCAAATTATTATAGCTGGAACGCAGACTTGCTGCAGCGCTTGCGGCATCAACCTTACCCTCCCCAGGCAGAAGGAGGAGAACAATAGGCGTATTGCCCATGCATCCCATGGTATAATAATTCGAGTCGCCAGCAGCTTTCCCAAGTTTTCCCTCTTGCTCTTCCCAAACCTCGTCGAGCGAGTCACAGACGGCATCGTATTCAAGAGGCAGCGCACAGATGACAGCGAAAAGGAAGCCATCTCGGCTGGATGGTTGTTGCAGCATCGTCTAAATCGCTCGGTGGGCGCAGATCGCTGCCTCACGCCCCGTCAAACAATCAGAGTCAAAGGTAGACCATCAAGATCTAGAGATTCCTCGTTATCTCGCAGATGGAACTAGAGGATCGTCCTCAATCATTGCTCCGGTGGCTCGACTCTGGTTCTTATGCCATGAGGGGAAGACCAAGTAAGTCTGAGAGCCTTACCATTACATGTATTGCTGCCTTATTAGTGGTACGCGCGCAGCTATTAATACACGTCAACATGTACCCTAGAATAGTACTAGTGGCAACTCTCGCTCTTATTGGGAAACTCCGTTTATCAGAGTCTGAGCAAAGATTAAAAGATCCAGCCAGTCTCGCGTATCAAAATCGGTGTGTAGTTATAGTGATGGAATAGCAACTATTTACTATAACAACTTAGTTTAAATAATTAAAATTGACCCTCAACTTGCTAATATGTCACCACATCACTGAGTCTCCTCCTGACCGAGTAAAAACACATGGCCTCTCATACTCGGGTAATCTACAATATCCTCCAGTAGTATAGTCTTCGTAGTGTACGCACTATAGAAATCTGCAAATTGTTGCGCCGCCAACATATTCCCCCAGACATCAAAGAACGCCGTGTCCGGTGTTATCTCGACATCTTGCTCTCTGAACTCCATCTCGTGAATGCATAGTATCTCATCCCAGGCTTTCTCTACCAGCGCTCTAAATGGAGAGTTAACAAAATCCACGTCTCGGCTCAATTGAGGACGTGATGGTAGTGTGTTTTTAGGGAACAGCGGTATCATAGAGTCCGCGACTCTCCGTGCCAATGGGTCTTCCAATGCAGCGTCAGGATCAGACGCAAACTCTGCAATCTTCTCACAAAAAATATCCATTATAACTTGTAAGAGATCCTGCGGGATTGTGATACTAGATGCGGCCAGAATGATATGGAATTGGTCATCAATAAAATTCGACCGGACCCAGATGTCTGTTGTGTCGCACTCGTTGGCGAACGACTCGATTCTGCACCCTGTATCGCCTAGTTTCATCGACTTGATGTCAAGAATAGATGCATGATGGACAATGGATGAAAAGCGACTCCACTTTGGCCAGTTTGTGTAGTTCTCTATGATGTGAGAGAATGGGGTTGACTCGTAGGGCATGGTCATAGCTTGTTGCTCTTGAACGTTTTGAAGCAGATCCATCACCTTGCCTCCTTTTTGCAGTTGGACGCGGAACGGTGTCTGATTTACGGTAGGACCGTCGATATCCTCAATGCCTGGTATGGCAGCGTTTCGCCCAGACGTAAGTACACCGAAAACCACATCCAAACTGCCTGTCAAAAGCGCCAGGGTGTGTGCCCAGGCCGCCTTGGCGAGACTGGCGTCAGTTATACCTCTATATCTCAATGTCCTTGCCGGAATCCTCCGCTCGAGCAGGTAGTCAAAGATATTGCGATAGGCAGGGCCTTGGTGATTGACCAGCTGAGTCATTTTAGAGCCTTTGAGATACTTGGTCCAGAACGTCTGTGCAGCAGAAGTGTTTGCGTAATGGAAATAATCCACAAACTTAGGCCCAGATAGTAAGCGGAATCCATTATACTCGTTCTCAAGGTTGGCCTTCATTCTCTCTAGAGAGACTCCATCATACTGCGCATGCGATAACCTCATGAACAGGACAGATTGCTCATCGCCATTTTGTATTAAAGCAAACCGCGTCATGAGCTCACCCAACAGTACTGGCGCCTTGAAATCATCGTCGATCATCCCCTTTGCAAAACTTTCCGGGTCGTCGATGTTATCAAAGTACTCAAATACAAACTCTGGGGATTTCAGTACCACCTGCAGTGCTCGCCTCCGCGAAGCTGTAAAGACTGTTCTAAGGAGATTGTGGTGCTTGAAGATTTTTCGACATGCCTGGCGAAGGCGTACTTTATCCAGAGGTCCATCAACAATGAAGAAGTAGTAATTTATATTGCCTCGACTCTTCAACAGTGTGGTAACAGTAGCAAAACTCTGGTAGCTTGTTGCCTCGTATATGTCTTCTATAGCATCAGCCTCGATCCCGAGTTGCCGACTGACAGTATTGATATCCTCATCGCTTGCCAGTCGCCCTACCAATGCCCTCTTGTCATTGTTTTGTATAACTCCGCCATGTTCCTTTTTGGAGCTGATCATACCGCAGAGCGGTGCTAGGACCGGATTGGTGAATACATCAGATGTTAAGATAGATATGCCTTCAGCCTGCGCTTTTACCGCTACACGTAAAGCGGACATGGAATCTCCGCCAAGTTCAAAGAAGTTGTCTCCTCTTCCAATGAGCGATTTGTCCATCCCAAGCGCAATAGACCAAATGTCCTGCATCTTACGTTCCAGTTCGTTCTTGGGGTTTGCGCGTGTCTTTTCAGTCGTGGTGAATCGCGTGAGCTCTGTTGTCGTCAATCTAGAAGCCATGGCTCTCAACGTCTTTCTATCCAGCTTGCCTGCAGACGTAATTGGCAGTGATTTGATAGGCACAAACAAGGTAGGTACCATGTGTCTTGGTATACGGGCAAGCAAACGACCCTTGGCATCGTTGAATAAGGTCGCAATGGCGTCTCTTTCGCTGCCAGGGAAGCATTGATCGTGTATATCTATACCTTGTTTTAGACGGGAAAATGCGGCAAGATGAGGATCAGCACTTCCATATGGCTTCACGATATCGGCATGGACCTCGATGACATCTTGGCGGTAGCCGAAAACTTGGCGTAGATGAGATTCAACATCCGCAATCTCCATCCGTTGCCCGTGAAGTTTTATTTGAAGGTCTTTTCGCCCGATGTATGTCAGAGTGCCGTCATTGTTAAACCGAACAAGGTCACCAGTTTTATAAAACCTTGTCCCAGCGTTGAGCCCGGCCATGGAAGTCCAACTTGAAATCTCGACAAAGGACGCCTCTGTTTTCTCCAAATCATTAAGGTAACCGCGGGCCAGCAATGGCCCTTCTAGAAGAAGCTCACCAATTGCGCCAATTGGTAGGAGAATATTGTGATCCGTAGAATCGACGACCCATGCATTACAACCAGTTGCGTAACCAATAACAGTAGGATCGGATTCTATCATCCCCGATGTGTTAATAACACTGAAGATGGCGCATTCAGTCGGCCCATAGCCATTTATTAAATGCACCGCTTTGGACCACATGCTAACGTGGCTATCGTTCATCGGCTCTCCGCACAGGACCAATGATTTGAGAGTTGGAACAGCTTTAGGAGTCATGGTGCTCGCTACAGACGGAGTTAGAAGGGCATAGTTGACACCGAAACGCGCAATAACTCGGGATAAATTATCCAGCCGCTCTGAGTCAGATGGAATGCAAACGCAACCGCCATAAAGCAGTGTTGTTAAGATTTCAGCCAGCGAAACATCGAATGTGAAAGAACAGAATTGAAGCGTTCGAGTTGCGCAAGACATTTTAAAGGCTTTGCCATGTTCCCTGGCACTATGCATCAAGGCCTTATGCTCGACTATTACTCCTTTAGGCTCGCCGGTGCTTCCAGATGTGAAGATTGTGTAAGCCCCGCTTGAGGGAGTCATAGTCAACTTCTTCCAGGAGCTACACATATTGTTCAATACGGCTGACTGGAAGAATTCTTCGACAACTACTCGGGTTGAGAAAAGCTCAGAGCTTATCGCCTTTTGTTTCACAGATGTGAGACATGTTTGTGCATCTATTTGAGCTGTGATGGCTCTCAATCGCGCCTGTGGATAATTTGGGTCCAAAGGAACGTAGATGCCGCCAGCCTTGAGAATAGCCAGAATCGAAACAACCGCCCACTTCGACTTTTCCATCAGCATCGGGATCATTTGTTCCGGCTTAGTACCAACATCTATGAGGTACTCTGCTAATGCCGAGGAATAGCTGTCCAGTTCAGCGTAGGTCATCCGCCCATTCCAGGCACAGATTGCCTCACTCGAGGATCGATTTAGAGCATAATCACTGATAGCATGGTGAATAAACCCATGAGACTCTGGAATGACTTGGACCCAGCTAAGCATTTCAACAATATCGTGCCTCTCGGCGCCGTGTAGCTCGCCCAGCTTCTGCTGTGGGGATTCCTGACCCATCTGCTGGACAATGTCTTTAAACTTCAAACAAATTCTCTTCGTTTGCAGCTCGTCAAGAACTTTCGCATCGTACAGTGCGTGTAGATAGACACCATCCGAGGTGAGATTGCACTCAAGAACAAGTCCGTATGAGTAGTTGATTTGTCCTTCAACTTCCTCAAAGGAGGCACACGGCTCACCTTCATCTAAAGGCTGAATCACAAACAAGGTCTTGAAATCACAGGCCATCTTTGCGTAAGGACTCATCCTGGCGATCTTTGCTAGACCAGTATGCTCAAAAGAAATCATTTGCGCACTCTCCCTTTGCACTTCCGAGAGCAGATCAAAGACAGACTTGTGGCGAGAGGGATATAGACGGACCGGAACGGTGGTAAAGGTCGGACCATTTACGAGCTCGATTCCTTCGAAATCGGCATTTCTGCCGGATAAGGTTGAGCCGAACACCACATCATCCGAATTCGAGTAAGTTGCTGCAGTAACAGCCCATGCAGCGCGCAAAAGTGTCCCTATAGTGAATGAAGACGGCTTCTGTCTGTCAATGTCCAAATTCATTCGTATGGAAGCCTGAGTGATGGGCTTATACTCCGCAGAGGGCAGTAGAGGGAAATGTGAGCCATCGAAGGCGTCAAGCTGCCGCTTCCAATAAACATCTTCTCCATGGGGACGAGGTATCCCTTGAACAAAGTCCTTGAAAGAAACACTCAGTGGTATTTCTAACCCTCTATAGACTCGGTCGATGTTTTTCATTTGTAGGGATAGTGACCAGCCATCATAGACTGCGTGGTGGGCGGTAAGCACAAAATACGTAGACGGATTTAAGCTGTCTCGATCTGTCACTAAGGCAACCCGAGTCATCAGATCGCCACACCTAAAGGGTTTTTGTACATCCTTCAGGAGGAACTGGGTAGGTGAGCCACTATACTGAGTCCAGTAAACTTGATCACATCGGACTACTGCCTGCAGTAGTGTGTTTAGACGGTCCTCACTAGGGACAAAGACTGTCCGCAGAATTGGCGATGCTCGCATGACATGCTCCACTGCGTCTTTGAAGCTAGGAATATCGATAGACTGATGTAGTTTGAATACGTGCCGTCCAAGGTAGAGGTGAGGATCTTGCTCAGAAAGCGAAAAGAGGGCTGATTGAAGAGGTGTACACGGAAAAACATCCTCCAGAGGACCAAGTCTATCAAGGTATTCAGGAAGAATGGTGGATGACAGCTCTGACAGAGTATTTGACAATTTTTCTTGCAAACACTGAGTACCCGGACTCCTACCGTGAGACGTGCAAAGTGTCTCCAACTTTGAAGCCATCTGTTGCAGTGTAGGATGAAGGAAGACTTCGGAGACTGTCAACATGACGCCTTCGTTTCTCGCTAGGGAGACCAGCCGCATAGCACCGATTGAGTCACCTCCGATTGTGAAGAAGTTATCCAGCAGCCCAACCACCAGATGTGGATTTTTGACAGCTTGTATCCATAAGCCAGCCAACCAGGTCTGAATGTCTGAAAGTTGAGGGCTAGTAGAGCCATCACGAACAAATCTGCTCGCCATAAGCCGACGGCCTTCCTCACGTAGGCCACGCCTGTCTGTCTTGCCATTGGGCGTAATCGGGATGGCGGTCAATGGAACATACGCATTTGGTATCATATATGAGGGCAGTTGTTGGGCCAGCGTCTCATTCAAGGTTGCCGTCATCGCAGCCATTTTGACTTGAACTTCGTCTTCGGAAAGATTCGTTGAACCGGCTAATACAATAAATGCAACAAGAGCTTCCGTACTGATGCCTTCCGGTGAGACGACTTCTGCAGCAACTTGCTTTACCTCTGCAGAAGGCAGCAGTCGCTGTATATGATGCTCGACCTCGCCCAACTCTACTCTTTGGCCACGAATTTTGACTTGATAGTCCTTGCGCCCCAGGAAAGAGAGTGTTCCATCCTCGTTATATCGAACTAGATCCCCTGTCTTGTACAGGCGACCACGACGACCTGGAACATTAGTTCCGCCTCGTAAAAGCCACGGCGGACTGTCAATGAATGCAGCTTCCGTCTTGGCTGTATCATTAAGATAGCCTTGACCTACCAGCGGGCCTTCAATTAACAATTCACCGACATCCCCTAGGGGAACCAACCGGTCGTGATTGTCAGGGTCCACAACCCAGGTAATTGTTCCCAGTCCTCGTCCAATGCTCTTGATATCGGGGTCACCAGGCATAATCTTGACTCCTGTACTAGTAATTGTACACTCTGCTGGTCCATATGTATTAATGACATTACCAGGGGCATGGATGCATGAGAGACGATCTTGCACTAAAAGCTCACCACCAAGCACCAGAACGTCAAGTTTTGGCAGAGACTCTGGGTTGAGAAGCTCAGCAACTGATGGGGTGGCCTCGACATAATTTGCTCGCAGTTCTCTCATAGAATCCTCGATCCTATTCTTTCTATCATACTCTGATGGGATGCACAAGCATCCTCCAGAGGTAATTGCGTTTAAAAAGTTTGCCCAAGATACATCAAAGCTATACGAGGCAAAGTCGTAAATCCGTGAGTGCCGGTGCAGGTGTAAGAATGGCTGCTGATACCGAGCTGCACTGGAGAAATTGGAATGAGTGATCATTGCTCCCTTTGGAGTACCCGTACTGCCGGAGGTGAAAACCACGTATAGGAGATCACTTGGCTTCGTAGGTACACCGGCAGGACGTATAGAATCATCTTTCTCTCCTGTCGTCTTGAATTGATAGAATGTAAGAGATTCTCTATCCACAATGATCGGCGTGGATTTAGTGAGTTTGGATGCCAGCTCATAATTCAAAGATGAAGTTAGGATCACCTGTGAGCCGACTTGCTGAATGATTCCCAATAGCCTTTCAACTGGTTGAGAAGAATCGAGGGCTACGGATGCTCCACCGGCCTTTATCACGCCAAGCATAGCCACCGGCATCCACATAGACTTCTCAAAGCATAGTGGCACTATCGTGCCTGGGCCTATGCCTACCTCAGTGAGATATCTAGCGAGCCGAGTAGAAAGCTCGTCTAGATGTCCGTAGGTGAGTTCACCATCCCAGGCGCATATTGCTGGGGATTCTGGCTGTTCATGTGCAATCTCAGTGAATATTTCGTGTACACATTTTTCTACCACAGCAGGCACAGTGGCATTCCAGGTCCAGATAGTGTTCAGGTCAGAAGATAGCATTGTTTGGCTTTGTGTAAGAGACTATGAAGAAGGTTCAAGTTGTTTGGTTATCGGAAGTTGTTTGGCTGGTGGGCAAACTGGCTAAGGGAACATCGTTCAATTTATATATAACTGTTTGCTTTTGCATGGTATGTTGAAAGCTTACTGAACTAACCTCCTGTTGGAAGAATTACCGGCACCTATTGCCGGAACTTTTTAGGAATCAACTGAGACACTTATGGAGACTTACGGAGACGAGGAGTTATAGAATGTCAGTCTCCATAGGCTCGCGGAATCCCGTATTTTCATTTTAGAGACGGCTTATCAAGCATACCCTAGGCACACGGAATCCCGTGTGTTAAACTGTTTGCCTTTACATAGTATATTAAAAGCTTTACTGAACTAGTCTCCTGTGAGAAGAACTACCCGGTACCCGAATCACCGCGTACCCGTGACCGGATTCTTCTGCGGGGGTGGGGGTCTACAGGATGTCCCATGTCTCACGCAAGAGTGTGTTGTTAAGAGGCAGCTATACGAGTATGAACGGCGTCATTATTTGAATACCGGCCGTAGCTGCCGGTAGACCATGCCTTGAGTCAAGGATGTAGCTTACAGTATTGTCAGCATCAGACGTTCACAAGTTCAATAGCTGCCAACGGCAGCCAATCGAGACAACGGCCAGTATCGGCGTAGAGAAGGATGGTCAGACTGGATGTCAGATCCTCCAGGTTATCAGGCCAAGCACCCAAGTGAAGCTAGACTTTGATAAAACAAGTCCTAGATATAATGAGTCAGTCCCTCAATATCAAGCATTATCTCTGGCTCGGCTTAAAACCAGCCGCTTACAAGGGATCTACCTGTTACGGCGGACCGGGTCGTAACATAGGACTTTTTTAGCGTTGTATAAAAACACCTAATTGAGATAAAGAATAAGGTGGCGAAATGCTTACTTTGCTATTGCTTAGATTTCATTAGCATATAGCTAACAGATTTTATGAGCAATTATAAAGCCTCAGTGATTATTGCATCACGGGTTTAGCTAAACCCTGTATACCAGGGATTGTAAGACACCGTTTTATCAATACTCGTATATGCGACCAGCTGACATCCTATATGTTAGTACTATATTCCCTTGTAAAACTGGACGGTGATTACCTCCATGTTTAAACCGTTCTGAAGCATTTTAGAAAGACAAATTATTACGTTCTGATGATAAGACCAGTCTAGAGCATTTCAAGAAGACAAAATATTGCGTTCTGTGATATCGTAGCGCCAACAAGGCAAAAATCAAGCCAATAATTCCCTTTTAGCAATTACTGTAATAGAACTAGCTGCTTATAAGGGATCTAACTGTTGCGATAGACCATGTTGTAATATGTTTCTCCCCTCCCAGTGGGCTTGTTTTAAAGCTCTATTAGCCTCGGAAATAGCTTTTTTTTTACCCCCCAGTGTTACGATCCGGTCAATTGTAACAGCAATTGGCCCCTTATAAAACAGCCGGTTCTGTCACGTTAATTGCTACAAGTACGATTATTGGCCTACTCTTTTGCCCCGTTGGCGCTACCGTATGACGGAACGTAGCAAGGGTACCGTTTCCAATCAACCTTCCCCATAAGCAAGCCCCCGGCTTGTGAAAATATAAATAGTAAACTATTGTTCTCTATCACTAATCTCATGATATCTATGTCTGAATTCCCAATTGCGCATCACACTCAAATTTTCGGAGTGGTTTCTAAGAGACATGAATTGCTCTTCTTCTTTTGACAATGTCTTTGGGCCTGCAGTGGCTTCATGCCGTAGGCATTTCGACTTTACCATTCTTTTTGAGGAAAGTATGCTTTCCATTCTGCCCTCGAGCATCTTTTTGATAATAGGATGCTTGAATCTTAGGAGAAAAATCCACAGAACACGAAAGTCTGACACCAATTGGTTGTATTTCACGAAGCTGGTCAGTTTAAGCCCATTGTGATGTTCATATACGTGAAAGGAGGCGAAGCGCTAAACGTTGAGAATATGCTCAGCTGCTCATAGCTGTCTGCTTCGTACTAGAAATTGCTTTGTTAGTAGAATACTGTCGCCCTGACGCTTTCAAAACGCGGTGCACAGTAGCTGCTGCAGTTATATCCGTAGTCGTTGTTCTTGTCATGATAGCCCTTTCCCACGCAGAGCATACGACATCCGTCAAGCCGTCGGCAATTCTCACTGCCTATCTCTTTATTACCGTTATCTTGGACGCAGTTCGCATCAGAACATTGTGGCTTTCTATGCAGAAGACTGGCATTTCGATTCTATTCACAACCACCACTGGGATCAAACTCGCTATTCTCATATTGGAAAATATACCAAAAACACTTCTTCCAACGTCGGTGGGTAAAGGCATATCTCCAGAGGAATTGAGTGGAATCTTCGGCCTCTCTCTTTTCACATGGATTCTGCCTATCATGAAACTTGGATTTCGAAAAACACTCGCAATTAATGACCTTTATGTTATTGATGGAGAAATGGCCTCTGAGTATTTGGGGCATAAAACTCAACGAGAATGGGATAGAGTGACTCGTAAGTCATCAATGTGACTCTATCAGTTTTACCAGGCAAATCCAGCTAAAGAAGATCAGATTCAGTCGAGACACTCGGCAAGCTTAGAAAGGGGATATTGATCTGGATTATTTCCAAGACCTTGAAGACGTCAATCTTTGTGCCAGTTCTCCCACGACTTTTCTTGACTGGATTCACATTCTCTCAGCCGTTTCTCGTCAACAGGATGATCAGATATCTGCAAAATAGTCCCGAAGAGAGTCTGTCTACTGGTTACGGGCTGCTTGGGGCATACGCGCTAGTATACATTGGAATTGCAGTAAGTGCAGCCAGAGAACCCATGTTGTGGAGTACATCAACGTTGACATATATTTCAGATTGCAACTGGCTGGTATCAGCGCCTCACCAACAGATGGATCATCATGACTAGGGGCAGTCTGATCACTCTCATCTATAATAAGACTTTGACGATGAATAGCACTGCAGACGAGCGACTTAGTATGTCTCTCATGAGTAACGATGTCCAGAGGATCATAGCAGGTCTAAGGCCCCTCCATGAGACTTGGGCATGCACACTGGAGGCAGGCCTAGCTATTTGGCTGCTTGAATTGCAAATCCGTTGGGCTACCGTCGGTGTTGTCGTGGTATTTTTAAGTTTGTCTTGTCTAATGCTCACTTGCACAATGAATGGGCATTTATATCTAACATATTGTTATCTCCAGCATGCACAGCTCTTACCCTCCTGGTTTCCAAGTACATAGGCGAACGGCAGCGAGTTTGGATACAGGCTAGCCAGAAACGAGTGAATGCGACTGCCAACATGCTAGGATGGATCAAAGAAATCAAGATGTTGGGTCTGGAGTCCCGCTTTGGAAGCATTTTGGAGTCTTTTAGAGACCATGAATTGAAGGTATCAAAGGCTTACAGACATCTAACGCTGATGTCTATCGTTCTTTGTAAGTGAAACCTGAGCCATTTCATTGATTTGGGTCAAAGAAACATTTCCAATATGTTCCTGCTAACGCAATAAAGCTTACTCAACCTCAATCCTATCACCTATTGTGGTCTTCGCCATCTATACAACAATCGCCAATAGAGATCACGAGCCTCTAGATACATCTAGAATGTTTACAACGTTGACTCTGATCAGCCTGCTTGGAACTCCTCTTATAACCTTGTTTCAATCTCTTCCATCCTTGCGTTCAGCACTATCTTGCTTTCAGAGGATACAAGTGTTTGTTGAATGTGCACCTCGTGACGATTATAGGGTACTCATTCAACCTGAGTCGCTTAGCAATCCAAGCTTCAGCATCTTAGTATCTCATGAGAAGTCTAGCGATATTGGTTCGACTTTCGCGTCGGTGAATCCTAGTACAGATGCGATTGTGATCAATGATGCGAGTTTTGCTTGGCTTCGAGGAAGGGTTGCTATTCTGCGCAACATCAGTCTGAGGGTTGCCCATGGCAAGCTACTGATGGTTGTCGGCCCAGTGGGAAGTGGAAAATCCCTGCTCATGAAAGCAATTCTCGGTGAAGTGGCAATTCTAAAAGGTTGCATAAGTGTGTCGGATCAAATCGGATATTGTGATCAAACTCCCTGGCTGAGAAATACGAACGTGCGGCAAAATATCATTGCAGCATTACCCTTTGATGAAGCATGGTATTCCACCGTGATTCATGCTTGTGCGATAGATAAGGATATTGAAAGATTTACTGATGGTGACTTACATGCTGTTGGCAGCGGAGGGATAAATTTGAGCGGAGGGCAGAAGCAACGTATCGTAAGTGTACAACGTTAACAGCCTTCTCCAAATCTAATCTTCACAACTTAACTTGAACACAGGCCTTAGCACGCGCGATATACGCCAGACGGAGGTTACTGATACTAGATGATGTCTTCAGTGGCATTGACATGGAGACAGAGGGGCTTATCTTTCATCGTCTTTGGGGATCTAATGGTCTTCTTCGACGACAACAAGCGACAGTTGTCTTGGCGACTCATGCTAGTATGTATTTCCCAAACATCTGGCATTGCTTTCCATACTGATCAACACACATAGCACATAGACTTCGGTATTCGGACCAGATCTTTGTTTTAAGCGCCGAGGGGGTGCCGCTAGAGCAAGGCACTTTCGATAGACTTACCGCATCAGATGGCTACATCGCCTCTCTTTACAGCAGCTCGGAGAGCAATGGCCAAGACTCACAAGATCTTCAAAGAGATACTATCGCCTACAATACAAAAGAGGAAAAGAATATGGTCTTGGAAGGGCAGCCTATGAATGACACCAAGCACGGGGAATCACAGCAAGCAAAAGACCGCGCTATTTATGGGTATTATTACAAGGCTATTGGGGCTATGCACTCTTCAATATTTGCAATGACAGCCGTTGCTTTCGGAGTTTTCTTGAAAATTCCAGGTATTTCACCATCTTCACACAGTTTGTATATGCCACTGTGATCGAAACTTACGCCTTTACGTGTTTAGATGTCTGGGTTACATTATGGTCTGACGCAGAAGCTAAAGCACCAAACCAGCGGACCGGATATTGGCTTGGAATATACTCGATGTTTCAAATATTCGCTATCGTATCCTTGGCGACTTCTATTTGGTGCGTTTTCCCCTCATCTCTTAAAACTAAAGCTAAACTGTTAAAATTTCTGACGAGTCGTGATAGGCACTTGATGTCCAGGTTTACTACGAGCTCGGGGAAAAGACT
This sequence comes from Trichoderma atrobrunneum, assembly GCA_003439915.1. Taxonomy (NCBI): domain Eukaryota; kingdom Fungi; phylum Ascomycota; class Sordariomycetes; order Hypocreales; family Hypocreaceae; genus Trichoderma; species Trichoderma atrobrunneum. Next base: position 67,429 of record PNRQ01000052.1, on the reverse strand, counting down.
ACATACACGCTTGCTCAACTCCGTGCTAGGGTAAGCTTAATACTAATTTTTTGATGCCTGCAAAACTAAGCATAATATTATAGGTCACCTTTCTCATTCATTAGTGCTGTCGACGTTGGCGTGCTAATAAACAGGTATTCCACGACCGACAACTTCCCCTAGTCCTTTTGTTAACAATATAGTAGATTCAGTCAAGATATGTTGTTAGTCGATAACACTTTACCTTATGATTTGTTTAATACCGCAACAGGTAAATTGATCCCTTTAGTGTTCTTATGGACTCAGCAGCCTCTGTCAACCACATCTCAAACTAAGACTATGGCAGAGATGGTAACTTGCATCGTACAACTTGCAATCATGGCAATCTCCAGCGTCTACATTATCGCCATTTACCCACTCATACTTTTATTACTTTACTTTCTCCAACGATTTTATCTTCGTACATCGAAACAGCTTCGAGTGATGGAGCTGGAGGCCAAATCCCCTTTATACGGGCAATTTCTGGAAACAATAAGTGGAATATGTTCTGTTCGGGCGTTTTCCTACCAATGGGCCTTCCGAACCCAGAATGACCAGTTACTTAATGACTCACAGCGACCACTGTATACCTTGTGGGCTCTGCAAGCGTGGCTAGGCGTTGTTCTAGATTTGATAGTCGCAAGTTTGGCTCTTATCGTTGTGGGACTTGCTATAGGCCTAAGGAACAAGGTGCATTCCGCATCTATTGGAGTTGCGCTGCTTAACTTGACGAGTTTGGGGGAGACGATAAAAAATGTGCTTACGGAGTGGACATCTCTCGAGAATTCTATGGGGGCAATATCACGACTTGAAAGCTTTAACCGAGAAACCCCTTCCGAAAATCTCGCCGGTGAGGTTCAACAGCCTCCGGCTAATTGGCCGAGTGTGGGACGCATCGAGTTCAAATCCGTGAGAGCATCTTACAGGTCAGTCAATATGGGTACAACTAGAATGGGCGTTGCCTGACACTAACATTGCAAAGGCAGGATTTAACCTTGGCTCTAGACGACATTTCACTATCAATTGAAGCAGGTCAAAAGATTGCAGTTTGCGGTCCAAGTGGCAGGTGAGAAGAGTTCATTACGGGGCAATTGGAAAGCATACTAATCTTTTCCGATTGGAAAGTGGCAAGTCATCCATCGTTGTCGCCCTTCTAGGGATGCTTGAGCTTTCTCATGGCAGCATAATTATTGATGGCATCGATCTGTTTACAATTTCCCGTCGCGAGATCCGCTCACGTATCAGCTCTGTGACGCAAGAGCCGTGTTATTTCCCCGGCACATTTCGCCTTAATTTAGATCCAGCAAACTCCATCTCAGAAGAAAGAGTCAGCACAATTCTACACAAATTAGAATTGTGGACAAAAATCCAACAAGAAGGCGGGTTAGATGCACAACTTTGTTTCGATGCCTTTTCCCACGGGCAGAAACAACTGTTTTGTCTTGCTAGAGCAATTTTGAAACCCTCAAAGATCTTGATCCTTGACGAGGCTACAAGCAGGTATTATTTTACAATCCATCAGCCTTGATTCTTTTCGCTTCCTTCTCTTCGCTATACTGAGGTTTTCAGCTAATCATTTTATATGTTTGTACAGCGTCGATAAAGAGACTGCTGAAATGATGGAACGAGTAATTGCAGAAGAATGCCAGCAGCGCACAATCATCGCAGTTATTCATCGACTTGAATCCATCAAATACTATGATAGGATCATTAATCTAGACAATGGAAAACTAATAACTGAAGGTATATAGAGCATGTTCTGCACCTTTTGTTAAACTGGGTTTTATAGCTTAAGGGCCTTACTATTGCATTCATTGTGACATTAGTAGTTCGCGCACCGCTATTAATACAAGCTGTCCCAAAAGAGACTGGCAAGCGGAGGACAGAAAAACCGAGACCAGGAAGATTTCGAACACCCATGAGTCAAACCATACGCCTACAAAAGGAGTAGCTGCTACATCTATTTACATTTCCCTGCTATATTTATATTTCTCTACTTAGTACTACTATATTTAAATTTTTCTAATAACTGCTACTATATCTATAATTTTCTAGTGACTGGTATTATATGTATCTTTTTCTAGTAACTGCTACTATATTTATACGAAAGTTCGGGTGCTGAGTTACTCAGGTGCTTATATTACTGAATGTATGTGCGTATTCATTTTGCGGTCTTGCTTTTTCTGACCCTCGCTTCACTGATGCTCGCTAGAATTCTTACACGTCAATACTTGACAGCATAAAGCACAATACAATACTTTGCTGCCAACCTATAAGTAAAAAATGACTTCATGTTTGACCCGAAACTGAAATATTCAAGTGATATATCTTAATAAGTTTAGTCTTACCTCATTGCGGATCTGCGACGTTGCGATTAATTGTCTTGGTGGTCTAAGGTACTGCGCTGCCGCCCTGTCAGATTGTCTCGATTGAGCCTCATAGCACAGAGCCATTCACCACGAACATACTTGCGGATTCAATTTTGTGATTTGTTTTCCGCTAAGTCCTAAATCTAATTTTGAAGGAGAGATTCCGTATGGCTGAGAAGTAGTTCGGATTTAATCATCATTTGAGAGATAAGTGGGAACGAGGAAGTCATTGGTTTGGTTGAAACTGAACTTTTACTGTACAGATGAATAGACATCAGCACTCTGGAAATGTTATACCGGCTCGCGTTGCGGCCTGTGAGTATTTCTTAAAGAAAAAATTCATCCTCAGGCGCATCACCGTGTTTTATCCTACTTTCAGCAACTCAGTGTATTGGCCACGTATCAACAAGGAACTCTGACTCATTCCTCTTAAACGTCCCCAGGAAGGTTAGAGATCTTATATCTGTTCTTAAGATCATTTACTTTACTTTATAGTATATGGGGGAATATAAGAAAAGGTAGAATGATATATTACAGGTCAGTTTTAGGGCCTTGACTGTATCAATACTTTTGTTCATCCTTGACTGAAACCGTGTTCGCTACGTGTCCTACCGACATTAGTTTTCGACGGATTCAATCATGTCAATGGTTGGGTCTCAACCGAGAATGGAAATGGCCGAGGTCCGAGACTTAGATAGCATTACAAGGGGGCTTACGTGGCACTTATACGGGACAAGTCTAAAATGCTAAGTAACCCTCCTTAATACAAGTAGTGTAGGGCTTTTTCTGTAATCTGCAGCCCCTTACACACTTGTATCACGTCTAGCTTCCCAATTCCAGGAAACATATGCGCTCGAGATGGCCAGTCAAACAATGTTCAACTCGATGAAATGGTCCCTTTATCCAACCGACTCTTTTGAGCACTTCACTTTCGAGGTTCCCTGGTGGGCGCGAGTTGTATTACTCTTCGACTTTACCATATTCTTACCTATTATTATTGTTGTATGTGTTGTCTCTCTTCCGACTTTTTCCTCGCCTAGACCTGCTCTAGGCGAGGAAATCTTGTCTTGACACCTTCTGACATTGCCGTGTTTTCAAATCTAGTTGAACTACACTTTGCCTCACGTCTATCCAGTCTTTGCCATTACACAAGACGAAGAGCCTGTTCGACCCGATTCCCCCAGCCTCAATGATGTTACCAACAGACCATCATCCACCTCTCCTTCACGAACAAATACTTCATCTCCATCCGCTATCTATCGACTCCTCGTGAAGAACGGCGGTATTTTAGCAAACTTTCGCGGCCTCACCCTTGCTCTATTGCAATCGATTACCACGTCGGGTCTTATCGGTTACTACGGTCGCTTTCTGGGCTTTAAATATCATATCTTCGCAAGATTGCTCCGTTCCCTCTTAATGGTTCAATTCTCCACACTGTGGTTGCACCTCGTCATCGCTCAAACCGACCGGCCGTTCTGGAGCCGTGTGCCTCCGTTTAAGCGTACTTTGCAGGCAACTTGGAGGGCGACTATCCTTCACTGGGCTGCAGTAGAGTTTACGGGACTGTTTCCTTCCATGGTCGCTTCGCGTATGAACATCGATTGGCCTTCTCCCGGACTCTTTGGGCCGGACAATACCTACAGCTTTCGCCTAGACATGGCCGCTGGCGATGCTGTCTTCTATTTCAAGTGTGCCGCCGTCATCTTCACCACTGTCGTCGGCTCCATATTCTTCGTTGTCCCTAGTCAAGTGGTCCTACTGCGAATCCAGGCATCTCTTCTCCCTACGGAAGACAGCACCATTATTCCCTTTGACCGTTCTTTCAAGGGTCGGGTCCAGCCGGCTCGCATGAATGGTCGGGATTATGCCACGATTTCAGATGCGTGGCGTAGTTTCTCTTGGGATAATTGGCGGGGATTGATAATTCTTTCCTTCAAGATCATCTTTCTTTCTCTGTCGCTGATCTTGTTGATGTGCGCGGTCATCGGTCTACAGTGGGTTATGATTGTGACGCAATCTATGGAAATAAATGAGTATCTCTAGATGTCTCTTAGTTGACAAGACAGTGGATGTTACCAAAAAGGTGGTTTGGATTGTACTCTTTGTAAGACGACATCAAACAATCCTGACCTTCTACTACATCTAGATAGTGAGAGACTATGGCACTTCACTAGGTGCGTATAGGATAATGTGCGTTATCGCTTCATTATGTTCAGAATATGAAACCCTACACTTGGCATCTCCGTCGTTCTTTATTCTGAACATGTAGTATTTCTTTCTAATTTAGCACCATGATTGAACCCATCATTCTTGGTCAACTATGACAGTTACACAGTACTAGCTACACTATACCACAGACTGGTTCATGCAGAAACACCTTTGTTATGATGAAACCTAGACACCCGTTCGCCCTGTACTAGATTAGAAATAACAATGATTTGCATCTTTGCATCGTTGCATCGTATTTTCGTCTCATGTTTCATCTCATGTTTCGCGTTGCAACAAAAAAGTGAATCTTTGTTGTTTGGCGCGTTGGCTTTAAGTGACGCCTTGGTTGGAACAATATCAAGGTGGAGATGGAACAATGCACAGGCTCAAGCCTCATTTCCCCACTTCACCACCAGCTTTCTGCATTGTCCTCATACGGGATCTTGCATGTGGCATCATTTACTCACCTGGAAGTCAATTTACGGCGTTGGTCAAATTCACGTTTATCGGAAAATCTTCATCATGGCGTTCATATCTGATAGCTCCATCCTCTCCACCCTTTCCCTCCTCTTCATCTCCCTCCTTATGTCAATGGCTTCGAAGCTTCTCTATCCAACCGCTGCAAAGGATTCAGTGTGATGGCTTCAAACGATAAAGAGACGGCATCGCCACAACTTTCGACGGATAATTCAACGCTGGTACTTGATGTTGCTTCCTCTCCCGACCGCCAAGCCACCGACAGCAAACCACAACGTTCATCTTTCAAGCACCTCTTCTCCTTTACAAGATGGAATCATGCGGGAATACTCATTGCGGCGGTCATTGCATCTGCCGCATTTGCTTCGATCAAATCGGTTCAGTCCATCATATTGGGCAAAATATTCGACGTTGTCTCCAACTTTGGAGCTGGCCATCGCTCTGGCAATGAAACTATAGACCAGATATCACACTGGGGCTTGATACTACTGGGTATAGGGATCGGAAATTGGGTTGCAAGCACGGCTTTTCTGGCATTATGGGTCATCTTTGGAGAATTACAAGCCAACTCTGTCCGCCAAGGTGTCTTTCAAAGCCTACTCTCCAAGAAGATGTCTTGGTACGATTCTTTGGACCAGGGAGTCTCTAGCCTGCTGATTAGAATCCAGACGCAAGTTGACATCCATCACATCTCATGCAGCGCATAAATGCTAACTGAGAAACAGACAGACTCGGGAGCTTCAGCTAGCGACATCACAAGTTCTCGGGCTCTTGGTCGCTGACTCCATCCTTTCCATCGCTTCTCTCGCTATAGCCTTCTCTCATTCCTGGAAACTCACCTTGATTCTACTTGCAACTCTACCGATATCCATCGTTGCCTTGTCATTAGCAACCAGGCGGCTAGACCCGGCAATCCAAGCTCAGAAGCGTGATCTAGAGACTGCATCAAAGTTTGCTACTTCATCCATCAAAGCCATCGGGATTGTCAAAGTTTTCAACGGATACGACCACGAGCTCTGGCAATATTATGAAGCCGTCAAGTCGGCCGGCAGGCGATACTTGGTACAAGCTCAATGCAATTGCCTTCAGATGAGCTACGTCGCCTTCTGGATCGTTGGCATGTTTATAGCGGGCTTCTGGTATGGAACTGTTCTCGTCGATGGAGGGCTGACGCCCGGTCAAGTCATGACTACCTTCTTTTCTGTCCTTTCGGCATTCCAAGGGATTGAGGCCTTACTGCCGCATTGGCTCGTATTATCCAAAGGCATGTCTGCGGGATCCTTTCTCTTATCCATATTGAACAAAAAGGACGAAACAGCTGTCGACAAAGACAGCAATAAGACGCAGCCTGCTACCTGCGTTGGAAATGTGGACTTGGTAGATGTACGTGCCATCATCCAACTTCTCCTTATTCTCAGTTGAGACAGCTAACAGTGATTCGGTACAGGTCACTTTTGCATATCCTTCCAATCCCACAAAAGTGGTTCTCAACAAATCATCCTTTTCTTTCTCAGCCGGCCAACTCACATTCATCGTTGGTAGAAGCGGGTCCGGAAAGAGCACGATCGGCAATCTCATTGCTCAATTTTATGAGCCTTCATCTGGACTTGTCTGTCTAGACGAGCAGCCCCTGACGAGCTTGGACCCGAATTGGGTCCGATCCAAGATTGCTCTGATACAGCAATTGAGTGTGGTTTTCGACGACAGCTTTTTTAACAATGTGGCCATCGGCCTCGGTGATCCCGCGAATGTGACAAGAGAAGCTGTTTCCTCTGCTTGCGAATTTGCGTTGCTACAATCTACGCTCAGCAGCCTTCCAGAAGGTCTTGAAACTCGTATTGGTTCAAACGGGCTCGAATTGAGTGGTGGTCAAAGACAAAGGGTTGCGCTTGCCCGGGCAAGAATTCGAGATCCAGATGTGCTCATCCTCGATGAAGTGACGAGTAGTCTGGATCAAATCAACAGAGGCTTAGCGATAGATGCTATTAGAGAGTGGCGACGAGACAAGACAACCATCATCATCACTCACGACATCAGTCAAATCGAAGATGAAGACTTTGTTTATGTCATGGAAGATGCTTCTTTGGTGCAGCAGGGATTACGGAGAGACCTGGCCACGGCTTTGACGGGACCCTTTGCAACTATGACTTCTCTGGATCCTGTTGAGCCCACTCCTTCTTCTACACCAACTGAGGTGGAAGATGTCCGTCCGCCTAGTCCGGTTAGCTACAGTTCATCGACAATCACGGAGCTACCGCAAGACACCAAATTATCCATGTCGCAGTTTACGCTTACAGAGCGAGATGGTGATGGCCTAGATCCAGCTTGGCACCGGCTATCTCAGTATAAGACTCTGGGAGCTGGAACAGAGTTTGCTTTGAAACTAAGAAGAGAGCAGATATGGGACAGCTCCGATAGTGAAGAAAGACCACAGACAGCCGTTGGAGCTACACGGCACTATGAAACCGAGAAGAGGGACTCCTACAACTCTTTTGACGAATACTTTGGACCACCCCGTAGATGCAGCGCACCAGAGGCCTACAAGATGGACTTCTTTGATGATTCAGGGTACAACACAGACGAACTATTATATGTGTTTGGAAAGGCGGACCGTCGAGAGAATATTTCCAGCTTACGACTTGCTTCTGGCCGTGAGCCACCCTCGGATATTAGCAACGACGTACTTGCAACACACAAAGGTGCAAAGCCGAGCAGTCTTCTGGCAACTCTAGGCACCGTTTGGCCAACACTTAAACCGTGTGATCGAATATTGTTCATTTTAGGAATTTTGCTGTGCTTTATCAGTTCAGCAGGAACGCCAATGTTCTCATATTGCCTCGCAAAGCTCTTTGGAGTCCTATTCATACCAATCAACAGGACAGTCGAGGCGAAAAAATGGGCTCTATATCTGGTGGCGATAGCTATCGTTGACTCTGTCTCCACGGGCAGCGGTCACTATTTGATAGAGAGAACCGGTCAATCCTGGGTAAACGCCCTTCGGTTGGAAGCTTTAAAGAAAATCCTTCGACAACCAAAGTCGTGGTTCGACAAGGAGAAGAACTCGGCCAGTCGAATCAACGAGTGTCTTGACAGAAACGCCGAGGAGACGCGAAACATTGTTGGGCGATTCATTCCCATCTTCATAAATACCTTTGGCATGATTACCATTTCCATCATATGGGCGCTTTCAATATCCTGGAAACTTACTCTCGTCGCGCTTTCGCCATTACCTTTGATCATTGGCGCTGTCAAGGGATATACAGTTCTCAGCGGCAAGTGGGAAACCAAATGCAATCAAGGAGCTACCGATTCTGGAGCAATTTTAAATGAGACGTTTGTCAATATCCGAGTCGTGCGAGCACTGATGCTTGAAAAGTACTTTAGCGCAAAGTACCAAAAGCTGATATCGCATACCCTCAACTTGGGGATGAAGAGGGCAGGTTATACATGTGGGCTTTTCGGATTATACCAGTCTATGAATTATCCCATGACTGCCCTGGTGTTCTACTATGCTACCCTCTTACTGGCAACGGGCGACGGCGTCACTACTACACAGGTGCTGCAAGTCATCAACTTGCTACTGTTTAGCATCGGAAGTTCAACCGGTGCTCTAAGCAGCATGCCTCAGCTCACAATGGCCCAAGCAACCGCAACACAGCTACTAGCCTACGCAACAATGCCAATAGACTCGGAGGAAGAAAGCCAAGAAGGCATCAAAACTTCAACTCCTCTACCCATCGAGTTCAAAGACGTCCAATTCTCATACTCACAGTCTCCCAACTCCCGTGTCCTCCGTGGAGTCTCCTTCGACATCACCCGCGGAAGCTGCACCGCCATCGTCGGCTCCTCAGGATCCGGCAAATCAACAATCATATCTCTCCTCATGGGTCTATACTGCCCATCAAAAGACATAGCATCGCTCACTTACGCAGGCATTCCATTCTCCAAGCTCGACAAACAACATCTCCGCTCAACAATGGCCTACGTCTCGCAAACACCACATCTCTTCCCAGCAACCATTGTCGAAAACATCGCCTACGGCCTCCCTAAAGACTCTCCACTCAGAAACAGCCTCAACGTATACGCTGCAGCTCAATCAGCCGGTATTCACGACTTCATCACATCCCTCCCCGAAGGCTACGCCACCACAGTCGGCGACGGCGGGATCTCTCTTTCGGGAGGCCAAGCTCAGCGCCTGAGCATCGCTCGCGCACTCGTTCGCCAGCCGAAGCTCCTCGTTCTAGATGAGCCGACGAGTGCGCTCGACGCAGAGTCTTCGGGTATGATCCGCGAGACAGTTCGTGGGCTTGTGGAGCGGGCTAAGGAGCAGGAGGGCGAGATGGCTATTGTGGTGGTTACGCACACACCTGATATGATGCAGATTTGTGACAACATTGTCATGATTGACGGCGGCGTCAAGGTTGAAGAGGGCAGTTATGAAGAGCTGATGAAGGTCAGGGGTCCATTTAGACATCTCATTAGCAAGGGTGAATGGCATGGAGGAGATGAATCTTGAGCGTAGAATCCTCGGCGTTGTTTATTTGCTTCCGTCTTTTTTCAAGCATTGCATCATTTCATTTTCATTTACTAGTCCGTAGAAATATTCAGAAGAAAAAAGACATGTCATTCCATTTTAATGGGTTCAATCATGAAGTATTATAATGTATACCTTATCCGTCTCAATATACCAATGCCTCTAATTTGCCGTTCAACGTCAATGAATGATAGTAAAACACCAACATCATCTGTGCCAAAAGATGTTTTCGATCAAGCCACTCTCCCCGTCGTCCTCCATAGCAGAAACCAAAACAATTGTATCCATATAGAGCGCCTATCCTTCTACCTCCAACAGGAAGAACATATACCTCATGATGTAATTGGCCCATTCCCTAATGCATAACTGCCAGGAGGAAAGAAGAAGAATAAAATAAAAATATGATATGATAAGCTGAGGCCCATAGTTCGCCTCGCCGGATGTATGTGTATGTGTATATGCGTAAGTGTCGTGATATTCAGTTTCCACTGATCCCAATTTTCCCATTAAATATAAAAAGGGTGCACAACCTCCATAAAAACGCGCTAAATGATAAACCAAAAAAGGAGAAAGGAAGAAAGAGAAAAGGAAATGGGAAGGTCGAAACGGCGTCTGAGTTCATGGGCTACTCTATCGCCTCTTGGACCTCAGCAATCCTTCGATAGAAAACCAATCCCGTCGATTTTGCTGTTGCCTTGTTCGAGCAGGGTCTGGTCGTCTTGGCTCGACCCAGGTAGCCCGAGCTGGAACCGTGTGCCTGCGAACCGGCTGGCTGGTCGCCTCGCGGACGTTGATTCTCCTAATTCTGACAAAGTACCGCAGAATGTACGGGTCCTGGCTAGGCGGTATTTCCGTGTTTGAGCGCGGTGTCGTGATCGGGTCGTTTTTCAAAGTGCGGGGATGAATCTCGAACATCTCCTTGTCGGCGAGCTGGCCTATCTTGGCAGCATTAATCAACGCTTGCAGGTCAAGCTCAATCTTTTCAGATATGGAACCCATGGAACCCATTGCGGAGCTTTCAGCTATGCTGTTGCTGATCGCAGGGTGTGTTTTAACATCTGCAGTGATTTGATCTGCCCCGCCAAATGATGAGTTTGCAACTGGTGAACTGGCGGGAACAGTCGGAGTCTCAACAACTCCAAGCTCTTGCTGGGAACCATCTCCCAGTTGGGCCTTCTTTTTCCGAGAAATCCTGGCCCAGCCACTTCGGAGGGGGGTTGTGATGAAAAGGAAGAGCTTCTTCAAGCCGAGGAAAACCTCTGCTACCAGTTCATCAGGTACTTGGCGGATCAGAGCACCGAGAGGGATAGTCAAGCTGCCAAATAAGATACTCCATCCCCACTGAGCTCCCGTCAACGGCTTCGTGTCGAAAGCTTCGCCTCCCTTGAAGATGATGAGGAACTGACCAAGAATCGTCAGAAGCTGTACGCCAATGAACCAAGGATTCTTTAGAATTCCTTGGTACCAGATATCCAGTTTATTATCAACTCTTCGACAGTTGTGCTGGTTGAAAAACTGCATCCAGACGTAAATATTGAACACTAGCGTTTGCAACTTGTCAATTTCATGCTTGGTTCCGGGATTGAATATATCCCAGCCGACATAATGTACCAAGAAGACAACCAAAAGCTGGTAAATGGACTGGCCGACAATCATCTTCCACATGGTAATGCTCACGATGGGTGCATTGCGAGGCTCGGGTTTCCGCATCAAGAAATCTGGCGAAGGATGATCGGTCGCAAATGCGAGAGATGCGAAAATGTCCATGATGAGGTTGATCCAGAGCAGTTGCACGACGGTGAAAATAGAATCACCCACAAGTTCCGAGATGATTGTTGTGATGCCTGCCGTAACGTTGATGGTAAATTGGAACTATGTATATATGTTAGCCACCTGTTATCTCGAACATGAGCCTTGTGAAAAAGGGGACTTACCTGAATGAATTTCTTGACGGCATCATTCACTGTCCGACCCCAGCTCAAGGCCTTTACAATGGATGCAAAGTTGTCGTCAAGCAAAATGATAGAAGCAGCTTCTTTAGCAACTTCGGTGCCCAGCATTCCCATGGCAAAGCCAACATCTGCTGCTTTCAGAGCAAGCGCATCGTTTGTTCCGTCGCCAGTAACTGCTACCGTCTCTTTCATCTCTCTCAAGCGTGTGACGAGTAACAGTTTGTCTTCAGGACTGGATCTCGCCAATACCTGCAAGCGAGGGATGATGGCATCGCGTTGCGACGGGGTCAGCTTTCTGAATGTTTGCCCGTCCATGGCAACGCCGCCAGGGGTGTATATGCCACATTCCGTAGCGACAGCCTTGGCCGTAAGGAAGTTGTCGCCAGTAACCATGCGCACAAAGACGCCGGCATCTTGACACTTGCGTACGGAATCAACCACTTCTGGCCGTAATGGATCGCGGATCCCAAAGAAGCCGATGAATACCATGCCCGATGCCAACCATTCCAGGTTAACAGAGGCAGGGTCATCGTCTGGGTGCTCAAATACTTCGTGCTCTTCAAAGTCTCGGAAGCTTATAGCAACCGGGCGAAGAAGATTGACAGCATAGTCATTGATCGTTTTGCGGAAGCTCTCCCTGTCTGATTCCTCGAGCCTAGCGGTGGTGAATTGAAAGGTTGGGTCTGCCACTATGAAAGCACAATACTCGAACACGATTTCAGCAGCTCCTTTGACCAGGAGTCGGTATTTGCCGTTGGGAAGCTTTACTAAAACAGCCATCCACTTCCGCGCTGAATCAAACGGGAGCATGGCGACGATCGGGTTGTTGGCACGCTCTTCCCTAAGTTTACCCATACCTAGGTGATCTCGGCCAAATTTGAGCAGGGCTGTCTCGGTACTAGATCCCACAAAGTCGGCGCTTGCGGAGTCGTCTCTCTCAAACGCGGTAGAATTGAGGGATATGCTGTCCTTGATCAAGCTCTGCATTTGCGGAGAGACAGTCGACATGAACCGCCTGGCCGAAGGCAGCTTGGTCACCGATGAGGCAGGACTTGAGCTTGAGCCTGTGACGGGCATTTCGTGATCTTCGAAACCGCTTTCGAGCCCAACGCGGCCGGCAACAACGGCCATTTTGTTTTGCGTCAGAGTTCCCGTCTTGTCAGAGCAGATGGACGTGGCATTGCCCATAATCTCACAGGACCGAATAAGACGAACGAGATTGTGGTCCTTGAGCATCCTCGTGGTTGCAAACGCAAGAGCGATAGTGACGTTCAACGCCAGGCCTTCGGGGACGGTGATTACGACAATAGTAACGGCAAGCATGACGATTCGAAGAAAGGCTTCGGCTTTCTGGGTTGGGCGAGCGTGTCTGTGGTGCGGCAATCGGACCAGATATCGGATGAAGAGGATCAAGAAGTAAATGGCACCTGCGGTGGCACCAAACATGATGAGTTGCTTGCCCAGCCTTCCAAGCTTAGCCTGAAGTGGCGTCTCCTCAATATCTTCTCGCAAAGACATGAGCGTCCTCCCGTGGGCCGAGTTTTCGCCTATAGAAAGGACAAGAAAGCGGCCGACACCACGGCAAACAGTAGTGCCACTAAAGATGAAGGGATCAACTCCGGTGGTTCGAGAACGGTTGCAATCCGCTGGGGACATTTTGCGGACTAGCTGAGTCTCTCCTGTGATGGACGACTCATCGATGTATAAGCTGGAGCCCTGGATTAGCACACCGTCGGCAGCGACAACTTCGCCGGCCTCGATATGCAGAACATCTCCCACCAAGACATCGTATATCGAGATTTGCTGTATCCTGCCGGATCGAAGCACCGTCACATCGCGTTGCTGCTGTCGCTCGTTAAGCTTCTCGAATCGGTGATTCTTTTGCCAGTCGGTTGCGGCGCTTGCCAGGACGATGACGATAATAGCAGCCACGACCGTTACTCCGTCAACCCATTCAATATTGGAGGTATCTTCGTCAGCCGTGAGTGACTGATACAGTCCGATTGCCAGAGATATAGAGGCGGAGATTGTAAGCAGAATCATGAGCTTGTCGTTGAAGGCAATCCACATGAGCTTGAAGAAGGACTTTTGTCGGCGTCGGGGCAACCGGTTGGCGCCGAAGATGCGTCTCCGGTCGATGAACTGGTGATCCGGTCCGCCTATCTGGAAGGTCAAATTTGGACGAGTGAGAGGCACCTCAACAGGTGAGAGGACAGGCACGCGGTCCTGGCGAGCAGCCGCAACGGCCTCGTCAAAGGTGATTGTGCCATCGAGATTGGCCTCATCGGCACTCAGGCCCGCAGCGATATCGGTACGAAGGCCCAACACAAGGCCGCGGAGCCCTCCAAATATGTCGAGAGCCGCAAGACTCCTCTGCTTCAAAAGCTTGTGCAACTGGGACGGCGTAAATGCAAAGTTGTTTGCCGGCAGTGGCTCTTCGGCGTTGAGCTCCGCCACCAGCTCCGTCGCCTGCTTGCCAGCGTCCACATGGCGGCGCGTAACCGAGTCGGCGGGCGTGATTTCGTCCATGGGGGAGAGCCCAGATGCCAGGGCCGGTCCTAGGAGAGCATCTGCAGTTCGAGGCACGGCTTCTCTCTGTCGCAGCGGAATTGGAGATGCGAATCCCATGTGGGATGGATGGATTGGGGGCCGGTGCCAGCAATAAATGATATTTTTCGACCCACTGAGTGACGCTTTGGCAGAGGGGATTTACAGCGCTCGATGGAGCGGTGCCGGGGTGGACAGGCCGCCACAGGGAGCTAATCCCGCCCCAGCTTAGGCCGGCCAGGCACTACGAGGGCCACTAAGACGCCCGGACGGCAGCCAAGTGACGGGTGCCAAGCTGCTGGATCCAAACTCTGCCACCGAGAGAAGACAGCCTGCACCTCCAAGAAATGTCTTCTCACAATCTACAGTCTGCACTCTTCCTCTCCCCCTCTCTCCATCAACAGCACCAGACAACAGACAACTCTCGCCGTCACCCAACATCCATCCATCCAACCACCTATCTGTACTCCTGCCTCTGCAGCTGCAGCATCATGCAGCCTCCGAAATTATGTTCCGTAGGTATGAGCACTAACAAGCACATCGGCTCGCAGCTAAAAGGGAGGGCCGCGTCCTGCTCTCCACTTTGGCACGTCAACTAACTCGACTACGGCCGGTGACTCGCACTCCCGATGAGCCTTGGCAGACCTTTTTGTCTATCCATCCAGAGGAAAACCGGGTCTAGCAGCCAATGGCCATCACCAGCTTGATCGAAGATGCTAAGGCAGGGCTTCTTGGTTCGGCCGAGGTGGCCTTACGAATCCTTCCGACACTGTGCTTGGCAAAGTTAATCATTGAAGACTCCCTACATCAGATGATTACTCGATCATCGAGCCCTACGGTCAGTCTTGCGGAGTCGCATAGAAATGGAACCAGCCAATCGAGTTGTTTGGCCCCCGAACGACACTGAGCTTTCTGGCTGGGCGAAATAGAGGAGCCTCCCCTCACTTGGCAGCCTCTTGGCAACACATCTCCTTGGACCAGACTGTTTCTGCTTTCAAGACAGCTTTCGTGGCGTCGCCATTGTGCTCTGTCGCAGCGAGTGCCGACGCCACGGATATCCTTTGTTGTAGAGCCAGCCAACGACAACATGGGGTAGGCCGTTTAACCGTCCTTTGAAGTTCCGAATCCAGAAGTTTTCTGAGTTTTCTGAGTGGCACTTTTCTATCGACTCTAAGCCTTGCAGCAATAGGCATGAATACAAGGAGGCGCAACGCCGTCAGCCGGCCGTCGTGTGGCTTGCCAGTAGGGCCGACCACCAACAAACAGCCATACTTCTAGTGACTGTTCTATGGCTCTTTCTTTGACATTTCCGCTCAGAATATGGAATCCAGCCCCAGATTCGAGTGCGCCAATGTCTAGCTACCGACTCCAGCCACCACACACCAAGACGCCATCCCGTGTCTCGTTATTGTCCGAATCTCCTATCGGCGTAATTCCTACCAGAAACGACTATTAACGAGGGAGAGAAAGGTGAGAAGAAGAAGCAAAACTCCGAAAACGTTTTAGAAGCTTTGTTACGTTCTTCATCCCAAGCATTCTAGATGCGAATGGGACACGAAGCTATGGAGCAACCCAAGTTGCGCTCCATAATAGGATCACGACACCAAAAGCCAAGTTGCTTGGCGCTTACACACCCTTCTGGACATCTCCGAGCCGTGGCGCCTAACCCGAAATCAGACAGATGAGCATGCGACCTGGTCTGAGCGTGAGAGAGAGGCGACAACTACCAACGGCTAGCCAACCGTACCACAGCAGGTTCCATCGTCCACAAGAAACAGTGGACGGGACTGCTTCCCCCTCTCTCGCCTTGATACCGCAAGAGATTTCCCAAGAGCAGCAACATCTGAGTCCCTTTATAAGGTAGTGACATGTATTATGATCGCCCAATTCCATATGCAGTCATCAAAACACTCTCCGAATACCGAGGCTAGCGGACATCGTTTGCCAGGAGCCAATAAACGTAGCCGTGCTGCAGCATTTACGGTCTCTCGCCGGATCTAAGTCGCTTCTTCCGAGACAGTCGCTAGATCAAGCACTCGCGAGTTGCACAGAGCACAAGAACGGCAAACAGAAAATGCCCCCCTTTTCTCCTTTCACATACTCTCAGCCGGCACTGCATTGCAGCCGGCACTTATCTACAACCATGCTGCCCTTCCGTCAGTTTATCGAGAGACCCTAGGCCAGCGTCACTGAAACCGGCTTCGGCTACTACAAGGCGATTATATCGTCTCTCTGAGCAGGTGTCTCGAGCAAGCAGCTAGCTCTTATACACTATTTATGCTCACCTGAGTCCAAATTCGGCTGTTTATCATGCATAAGTGCCTAGATTACCTTGTCTCAGTTGATCAAGCTTCTCCATTGAGACCAATCTACGGCTAAAGATGCTTTGTTTGCTATCGCCTTTCCTCTGAAGGATTCGTGAATAGGAATCTGATGCCGTCTAAACATGGACATATCCCCAATCGGGCAACTGCTTTTACGAGCTTGTGAATAACGAGGATCCAAACAGCAAACAGCGGAAAACAAGACGCTTGCTGGAAACTCCCGTTATCAAATATCCTCTCCATAGATGTTTCATAAGCCTCGCCTGGCCATGTTTCAGTCACTTTTCGGCGACATACCACCAAACTAGGCAAGGCTCTCCATCATATTCCGCGTCCTCGTGACTTGGACTAAACTTGGGTAGTGAATATGGAGGCGTTTAGAAGGAAACAAAGGGAACATGGAGAACCGCATTACACAAAGACACGAAGACTTTATATCACTGTTATTCAGACCGGCGCCTAATCACCATGAGTCTGTTTTTAAGCTTCAAATGCATAAGTATAAATTCATGTCATCGAATGTTTCGCATCATGTGCTCCGGCTGTGTGGGTGCAGTCATGCTTTTCAACTTCAAGCATATTGTCTACTCACGCCATGGCGATGCCCCTCACACCTATCCTAGCTATGCTTCTCGCGGCGGTGGCCATACACGCTCAATCCTTTGTAGGGGTTATCTCTCCAAAAGTGATGATCATATCAATGGTTTGTCTGCTCCTCGTCTTCATCTCTTCGACTGCCCAATCCTCTCTAATCACCCATCCAGTTTGAACCTGAGGGTCAAATATGGCTTGACAACTTCTCTCAGTCCGGCTTGGGAAACCTCACCTCGCAGGCCATAGCCACGCCCGGCCTCTCCATGCTATACCCTCTCGTCTTCTGCACACAATCAGGCAGTGTCTGCCAACTTACCATTGGCGAGGGGGAAATCAACTCAGCCGTATCCATGACAGCCCTCATACTATCCAGAAGCTTCAACCTGACACAGACCTATTTTCTCCTAGCAGGTATCGCCGGCGTGAATCCACGGCATGCAACCATTGGCAGCGTCGCCTTCGCTCGATATGCCGTCCAAGTCGCTCTCCAATACGAAATCGACTCCCGGTCTCTGCCCGAGGACTGGCCCACGGGCTACATCCCGTACGGCCGTGCCCACCCCTTTGAATACCCCTGCATCACATACGGCACCGAGGTCTTTGAGCTCAACGCAAACCTGCGTGATGCCGCCCATGGTTTTGCCCAGCGAGCACAGCTGCAAGACGCCCAAGAGACGCGCAATTACCGCCTCTTGTACTCGGAAATGGGCCCCCCGTACCATACGGCTGTGATGCCGCCCAGCGTCGTCAAGTGCGATAGTGCGACGAGCGATGTCTATTATACGGGTGGCAGGCTTGCACAGGCGTTTGAGAACACGACGTCTCTGTGGACCAATGGCACGGGCGTCTATTGCATGAGCGCGCAGGAAGACAATGCGACGCTTGAGGTGTTAGTGAGGGCAGCGATTGAAGGGCTGGTCGATTTCAGCCGTGTAATTGCCATGCGTACAGGCAAGCAATACCCCCTTATTGATATCTACAACATCTACATGTTACAAACATACACACTCATACGTACACATACGTACAAAATACCACATCTCAACTAACTAAATATACATCAGGGTCCAACTTCGACCGGCCCCCTCCCTCCCGTACCGACTGGGAGCACCTCACGCACACCAACCAAAACGGCTTCCACATCGCCATCGCCAACCTCTACGCCGCCGGCATCCAAGTCGTCCGCGGCATCCTCGCCGACTGGGACTGTACCTTTGCGCGTGGGGTGCCTCCGACCAACTACATCGGCGACATCTTTGGCAGTCTGGGTGGCCATCCTGACTTTGGCTTTGGGAGCATCACAGGAGGGAGGAAGCTTAGGGCGGCTGGGAGCCGGGGAAGACGGCGTGGTGATAATCGGAACCAGAACGTGGTGTCTCTAGCTGGCGTTGAGATGGCGAGGAGGAGGACGTTTGGGGCCAAGGGGGCGATGAAGATGTAGGGACTTGTCTGTCGATGGCTGTCTTGTGGACTGTTATCATATGTTTTCTTGTGTTGAAATATTATGGAACTTTATTATGTTCGAATATTATGGAAATTTCATTCTCTGGCGCTATCTATTTTTAATAGTTGGTAGCACTTTTTGAATACCTACGCTGTGCCTTTTTTGCTGCCTTTCCCGGTTACAATTACAAACAGATCAAAAGGAAATAAGAAACCTATTATAAATTCTGCCAGCCATCCCACTCGTCACGAGGAACAGCAACACAAAGAGCCTCCCAGCGGCCAGCCAGCCAAATTACAGTCAGATGCAACACAAGAAATAAAAGTCTTGTGCCCAACCCAGTCTGACGAAACAAGCTTGTTACGACTTCACCATGACTAGGACGTCGAGCAGGGGTAGCGTGATTGCTAGTTGGGAGCCCCAAGTCCAACACAGCCAGCAGCACGAGAGGGCCGGCAACCTCGAGGCTGGCCATGTAAGGCCAGCACGGCCGCACCAAAGTAGCGAGCTTGACGAGAAACAAGGACAGGCGGCCAAAGTATCTTACAGTATCTGGAGTGACGCCTACCGCAGTGCAGAACCGCAGCAGAAGAAGCCCTGCTCCGCGCGGCATCGCGGAACCCTCTCTCGGAGGCGGCGTTAGTAGAAGGGGCCCGTCGAGGCGCGCATGGCCGTTTGTCTGTATGGGAAGGTTTCTCTGTACGGCTGGCTGGAGAGCTTGCTGGTCATGGTCGCGATGCGAAGAGTGACTACGGCTTTTGACGATTGCATTGGACGGCTCTGCGTCTATCTGATCAAAGACGGCGCCGTCTTGCAAAATATCCTCGTCGTGAGGCACGGTGGCTGGCCATGAGGCGGCATCATTCTGAGGCACGCTAAGACTGCGAGAGTGATAGCCACGTCGTGGATCTGCTGAACTATAAGATCAAGTGCTGTCGAGAATGAAGATTAGGGGGGCTCACCTGGAACTGGCGTGCTTGGCGCCGCAGGGGAATCCAAGCTTTGGACTCTGTTGCCTCGTAATCCGACGGCCGGGCTCGGGGTACGATCTTTTGTCATTCCATCAAAATAGGTTTCGCTCTTCATAGCATTCAGAACTTCGTTGGCGCTGGGTCTCTCAGCCGGATCCAAAGCAAGCAGTTTCTTCAGCAGCATATACAGCTTCGATGGAAGATCTGGCCTCTCACGCCGCTCGTCCTGGAAGCCCGTCCAATCAGTAATCTCAGCTCTGAGCTGGTCGACGTCTTCCAATTCCTCTTGGACGGCGTTGGCAGATTGGTATGGGAGTCTACCGAAGCACATGAAGTAGAGAATCATGCCGAGAGAGAAAATATCCGACTTTGTTGTAAAGTTTCCATACTTTCCAGTTTCATCTTCCCGAAGAACCTCAGGCGCACAATATGATATGGTGCCAGTTGTGCCCGTTGATTTCCGCACCACATGTTCTGGCTGGACTTCGCCAAAGTCGCTGATGAGACACCGGAGTTTACCGGCCTCTCGGTGTAAGAGACAGTTGCTTGGCTTTAGATCCCGATGGATGTAATTTGCCCCGTGCAAGTATGCAACTCCAGATGTTACGTCTTTGAAAAGCGAGTAAATCTCTTCCACCGACAATCTGGGTTTGTCGTGTAGGTTCTCTCGGGACGCATCAATCTGGCCTCGCGACCGTCGGCGAATGCGCTCCTTGAGCTCCTCTTTCGTAACCTCCTTGGGCACACTCCCTATTACATACTGATGAAGGTCGCCAGCGTTGCAGTATTGTTGGAGAATGAATGCGCAAGCGACGCTGGGGCCAAACATGGTCAACCTGACGTCTTCCAGCCAGACATGTCGGTACGAAACAAGGTTGGGATGAGAGAGCTTGGCGAGGAGCTCAACCTCTATCAGAACCTTTTCAAGCCAAGCATGATCATCGCCAACAGGAACTCGCTTGCAGGCAAAATGGCCCAACTGGCAGCCGTCAATTTCATGCCGCACCAGTAGCACCACTCCCTTGCCTCCCTTACCCAAGACCTTTTCTTCGACAAAGAAGGTCTTGAAATAATTTGGACTAAAAGCCTCCCTCTTGATTCTGCTTCCTTCGGGCTGCGACACGCCTGGGGTGCTAGATATGAATTCGGCATTATCGTCTACGGCAGGTGAAGTTCGGTTACTTTGGTCATCGCTGCTGGGCGAAGGTCGAAACAGCCTGCGAATAAGACTTGATGGTGCTTGGTCGGCTGCGCTCGAATCGGCGTGTCCAGCGCGAAGCATACGGAAGTATCCCGGGTCAACATAGGAGTCGGGGTCAACGCCATACTGGTGATCGAACGAATGTTCCGATGGCGAGGGGCCTAGCGGGCGGTGGCAAGTAGGGCATTCGGGATGGCCTCGAATCTCCAGGCGCTGCGAACTGGGATCGCGCACAACGATGGCATTGCGATGTCGTCTGTAGAACAAGGCGATTCGATGTTAGCAACTGCAGGTTTCTCTCTGATTGTCTGGAAAGTATAGATGGGGTGACGCACAACACAATCTCGCGGCCCTCCTGAGGCTGGTATGGGATCAACGACATTGCGACAGGCTGCAGGTGTCGGTCGTGTGAAGGAGTGCCAGCATGGCGATTGCAGCCAGCGACGCGCAAAACTTTAAGCTATGGCAATTTATAGCACAGGCAATTGAGATGCGTCGCAGGGGGTTGATAGAAGGACGTCGAAGCTTCTAGGATCGTGGGATTGTCCAGGTGGCGTGGGATGTACAGAAGTAAAAAAGAGGGAGCTCTAATGCTGTGACAACGACGTAATAGCAGTTGTTTGAGCTCTACCTTGATTAGTGGCTCCATCCATATGGGCAGGGCGAGCTGCAGGTATTGAAGAAGAAACTTTCAAGGGCCGTAGCGGCCCCGCAGCGCCAAACAGCGTCACCTCATTTATCCATTCAATGATTTGATCCATTGAAGTTTGTTCCCGTTTGAGTGCGGAGAAGCGTGCAGTATTTGAGGTTTGTACCTTTGGGGCTCAATTAGCATACAAGGTACATACATGGATGAGTCTGGTGTTGATATCATTAGGAGCAGCGTCACAGAGATGGAAGCCTGCAGAGTACATCGACTGTAGTCTTTTCTCTCTGCCCTGGATTTCAATGATCTGATTTAGTCTCATTTAATCTCATATTAAATCCATCCAATATCATATAATAGATTGTTACACCGATTAGTGCCCAGATGCGCCAATACGAGCATCGGCGGCACCATCCTAGCGCCACCAATGCGGGCGGTGTTCGTGATTTGATTTTAATTGATTTGATGCTCCAGCACTTGCACTTGTCCATAGGGCTGCCCAGCCTATCGGATCTCCCCCAGCGCTCCCAATGAGGTTCGTCGAAAACTGATCGCATCCGCTCCTCTTTTCACTTTTCGTATTATTCATGCTCAAGCCAGCCACGGCAAACGGCATCAACGCCTCAAACATGCACTGATCCGCCATGGACCTCCGCCAAGCATGTGATCGATGTCATGACAAGAAGCTCAGATGCCCAAGGCCGCCGGGCTCTCTGTGCTGCAGTCGATGCACCAAGGCAAACGTCACCTGCGTCTTCAGTCCGCCAACGAGGCCCTTCCGATATCCCCTGAACCATAATCATAACCACAATGGCTTTGACTGGCCCGATCTCATCGTCTTGGACCAGCAGCAACAGGGGCATCAGACGCCAAGTCAAGCGTTTGACACGCCAGCCCTGACCGTTTCGGAGCGACTTGCAGGAGTTCTATCTGCCCTGGATCGCATGTTGCAAGCTATGCCGTCATCCTTGGACATGCACCACGTTCCGAGGCAGCACCTAAGAGAATACGCCGACAACGTGGGAGACAACTTTGACTTGCAGTCCACTCTCGATGGCCTCCTCCACCACGCCCAGGATCTCGCCTCTATGTACCCTGAGGCCGCGTCCGCCGCCATCAACAAACGCACAACGGCTCCTGAATCGGATGCCATCTGCACTGTTCCGGATTGCATACACCAAGACCGTACGTCCTTGCATACAACGCCCTTGCCCAAGATAGACCACGCGCTCTTAAATCTCACCATGGCGTGCCACATCCGTCTTCTCGACATTATGGATACTCTTGCAGAGCATGGCCGAATGTGCGCCTTTATGGTCGCAACCCTTCCACCAGACTACGACCCCAAGTTTGCAGTTCCAGAAATCCGTGTTGGCTCTTTTATTGCCCCTACTAATACTGCTGCTTCGATGCTACTCTCTGTACTCGTGGACCTTCAAACTATACTGGTGGACAGGATCAAAGATGTGGCCGCCATCATCAACCAGGTAAAAGATGACCAGAGAGCAGCCCGAGAAGCGAGGGTAATTAGCCTTCAATGCGAGATTCTTCAAGAGCGAGCAGAGTCTACGCTGGGAGAGTTATCCAACTTTAGAGACGGGTTGGTGAGTGCGAGGCTGCTAAGATGAGGGCTATGGGTGCTGAGATGGAATATTGTGTGCATGTATTTAGATACCCAAGTCCTCTGGCATGGATATAAGAGGCATTTCGCAATTTTTGACTTTAATCTTCATTTCAAACATACACCAAAATGCATCACGCACTTTATGACAGACAGCTACTTTGGTTCGGCATCAGTGCCGGCATATATCGATCTACATACTGACTTACCAACTGCCGAGTATATTATAAAGATCATCTCTCTTGGATCATCATTCTAATTTCCCTTATCCTAGTACCTGCAGCTCGATAAGGGAGATAGTGACAACTGACAACTCCAGCCGCATGCATGTCTCAGACTCATCACACTAAAAATAAACGAGGGCCAAATTCCTCAGCCCAACATATTGTCCACCCCCTCTGTACATACACATACGAGTACACATATAGTTGTGAATTCATAGGTAGAGAGCTAACTTGGATAGAATAGAAAAGAAATATACAGAGGCCGCTGAAAGTCTGTAGCACCAGACTCGCACTTGTAATTACTCCGAAGCGAAATGCCACCATATCTAATGTGCAGATTGAGGTTGCACCATGACACTCGCAAACTCGGCAGTGGCACCGGCAGCGCACGGGTGACAGAGCCGTTGCCCTTTTGGCCACTCTCCGGCGTGTCATCGCGTAAGGAGGATTCATTGTGCTCGGGTGCCCAACGATGTCCGAAGAGCCGTGAGACAGCATACATATGTAGGTAGTGTACGACCTACAACGTGGAGGCATTTGCCAACTTATTTTCCATTTTCAGTGACGCCGTGTCAAAGGTTCTACTCATGGTTATTGTTGCTCTACGCACATATGTGCGAAGTATATTGTGTTTGAATCATTTCATGTGGAAATCAGAGGTGTATTTTTGACTTGCAACCCCAGGGCCGAAAAATAGCACAGACAGGTTGACAGCTCAGTGTCTCAGCACGGGACCAACACCATTAGCAATTAGCATGTGATCGACAGCAAGCCGAGTCATGTCAGTTAGTGAGGGCGAGGCCAACGTGGTTTACCATTGACACGAAATGCGTTTGTGAGACATCTTGACGCAGCGCACCTCTCTTGAGTAGGGGCCCTTATCTGAAAGCATTGCCGCTCGATTCGCAAACCACGCCGAAAGCCGGAATTTGTGAATAATCAAAGACAATGTATGGAATGAGAGACGTAGCACCAAGCGTTTCGGCATTGCCAATTACGGTCATTCGGTGAGACAAGTCGTGGCATGTCTCGGAGAACATTTGTGAGAGATGCTAATTACAGTTAAGCTGCGCCAAATTGCAACTTGAACACAAAGACAGGCCATTTCATCGGTGGATGGCATCAACGTCACGGAGGAGGTGCACACAGCTTAAGCAAAAGGGTGTGGAAGCTGGTACTTGTGTAGTTTATTATTCCCACCTAACAGCAAATGCGTATAATCCTCCGAAGGCCAACGTGGTTGATGGCGGAAAATCCGGGGGCCTGAAGCGACAGCCGGTTATATGCACACGTCGGAAAACATCTGCCGCTGATTGGGTGAGATGTTGCGAAGCTGCTCTAAGTGGTCACATGTAGCCAAGATCAACAGCAGATAAAGGATGATGTGCATACGGTACGAGTTGTACATACGAATAGATGAAGGCGCAATTCCTTCGGGCTTAGAAACGGTTCCTTTGATGCTACGATAACGTCTGGTCTCCCGCCTTTTGCACAACGAGATCGGGTTCAGCTCACGTAAAAGTATCCCATCCAATGTAAGGTACAGGTCGTACGGCCGTGCCTGTACCGAGTACCTGACCGCAACAACTCAATTTCCTGGGTCCAAGTACGGGGAACTTTTGCCTGCAGAAGCTCTGGCGGACGACTTGTGCTAAAAGGCTCCCCATGCAACGGCTCTGCATGCCCCGCTGGAGTCGTGTCTTGGCGGCCTGAAAGTACCGAATACTCGAGCGGGCTACCAGGGACGGAACGAGAACGCAGCTGGTACCAACCAGCATTACAACGCCCGCTTCGAGAACAAGTCCAAGGGTTCAGGGCACTAAGTGCACGTGCTGAGACAGCAGTACAACCCCCTAATTCCAGCAGTCACTTCAACTGGAAGTTGGCTGGCATTATTCTGTGCTGTCATCAATGTCAGCAGCACCCGGTCGTACGTGACTAGTCGTACGAGTCTAAGTTATGCTGCCCTGCTTTGTTCTCTACTGTACGTCCGCATAACATCAAACGCTTCGGCCTACCTGCTGCTGCTGATCCGCTCAAGTTGGCCGTTGCAGCTGCAGGTGTGCCGAAAGCAGAGACACAAACCGGCGCTGACAGTAGCGGCCGACTCAGGATCGGGGCGAAAGGCCGGCGCCGCCACCACATCTCGCTCCCCTTCTCCATTTCTCCATACCTCCAGCGACTCCAGGGCCGAGAGGAGAATCATTCGGGGGGGGTGTGGGGGAGAGGCCCTTGTCGCGATCTGGCAATGATTGGGGGGCAACTGTCAGACTCGACCGCTGGATATGCTTATTGCACACTGTTCGATATGCTGGTTTTTGGCCCCCGCCGGGAGAAACGCATATTCGCCTCGGACGGCTTTGGAAACTCGATACAGGTACTCATACATGTGCATGGCGGAGCATGAGTTGCTAGTTTGGATTTGGATCAAAAGCCATCGATGCTACCTTACTCTGGCTTGTCTGGCCCTGGTCGAGATCCATGGCCCGTATTCTTGTGCTGCGCTCCGCTAGTTGCTGCGGTACATCGCACGACCCTCACCCTGGGCTGTCCCAATTCCTTGCTGGCAAGGCCATCTTCGTTATGCCGCTTTTCGAGTCCATCTTTCCCCCCTCTTCGAGGCTTTCCTCTTTCATCCTCTCATCCCTTCTCTCCCTTCTCTCTGGTCTCTCTCGCCAATTATGACGCTCCAATTGTATCTTCACACCGTCTTCACATGAGCGTCTTCGCATGAGCCCCTACGAGTACCAAGGAGATGCAAAGCTAAACAAACAATCCTATAGCCCTGGCA
Organism: Trichoderma atrobrunneum; assembly: GCA_003439915.1. Classification (NCBI taxonomy): domain Eukaryota; kingdom Fungi; phylum Ascomycota; class Sordariomycetes; order Hypocreales; family Hypocreaceae; genus Trichoderma; species Trichoderma atrobrunneum. The sequence continues at coordinate 41,508 of PNRQ01000052.1, read as the reverse complement.
CTGGCCTAAAGCCGCGGCTAAGACGACTCGTTTTCTCTTGAATAACTAAGAGCTGGTGCCGCCTATTAGGTTTAGCGTTCGAGGTGAGAAGTTCAGCCATCGTGCCATAATACCGAGCCCGCACGCTTATGCCCGATCAATGTTGTTTCAAACACCCAATTAACTTGCCTGGCCTCCCCTTTGAAAATTGAAACCAAAGCAAATTAAAAATCTCCGCCACCGAAAAATAGAAGGGGAAAAAAAGAAAAAAGAAGACAGGAAGACGAAAACATGTGTTCAGCTTACTCGTGCCTACTGTGCTATTCAACTGTGTCAACCAGCACAACTACGCCAACTTGACAATAAAACATCACCAAACATGACCATGCCTGGCTAACTCGGCGAAAAGCGCAGCAAACGGCCACAATGGCCTCCTCCAGCACCTCCACAGACGCTCAATCCCAGTCTTCAGAACACGGAGCAGCGCTACATCCACCCGTTGACGAGAAGCACGGCCTCGAACGAAACTCTAATAGCATCTCTAGAGACCCTCGCGACTCCAACGACGTAGTCGATCCTACCACCGACACCGAGAAACAGATCTATGTTGTTCAAGATGCAGACTCCAACGACGATGAAAATCTGGTGTGGTGGGACGGCGATGATGACCTTCAAAATCCCTACAACTGGCCCGCCTGGCGCAAAGTTCTCAATAGCGTTCTCGTCAGCTCTCTTTCTTTCATCACGCCCTTAGCATCATGTATGAGCATCCTCATTTTGTCCTTTTCGGCGTCTTTCAACTCTTAAAGACTGACTTGTCATGTCTAGCCATGTTTGCTCCTGGTGTCCCCGATCTCATGGTGGAATTCCATACCACAAGCCAGGAACTGGCAGCCTTCTGCGTTTCCGTATACGTCCTGGGCTTTGCTGCTGGGCCTATGCTCTTTGCACCACTGTCTGAGCTGTATGGCCGACAAATCGTTTACAACACCACAAACGTTGGCTTCATTGGTAAGATTTCAGCCTAGCCAATCCATCTCATATATCATATACAGCCCTTGCTATCTCATATTCTATGGACGACACAACTAACGCCCACCAAGTCTTCGTCATCGCCTGTGCAAAGGCCCCGTCAATGAACGCCCTCATCGTTTTTCGTTTCTTCAGTGGCATCTTCGGCTCTTGTCCCATCACAAACGGCGGCGGCACCATTACCGACATGATTACCCAGGAGAAGCGCGGCGCCGCCATGGCAGGCTTCGCTATCGGGCCCCTGTTAGGCCCGGTCGTCGGCCCTGTTGTCGGCGGGTTCATCACTACGGGCCTCGGATGGCGCTGGGTCTTTTGGATCATGGCAATTCTCGCGGGCACCCTGGCCTTTCTCTATGCCGTCCTTGCCAGCGAGACGTATGCTTCCGTACTACTCGACCGCAAGGCTAGAAGGCTGAGGAAAGAGACGGGCAACCCCCTCTTACGGTCCAAGCTCGATCCCGGACTGTCAAGTGCTGCGTATCTCAAGCGCGGCATCCTGCGGCCGTTCAAATTGCTAGTATTGTCTCCCATCAGCATCATCTGCGGCATCTACGTCGGCGTAGTCTACGCATATCTCTACCTACTTTTCACCAGCTTAACACCCCTCTTCATGGAAATCTACCACTTCAAGACGAGCTTCGCAGGCCTTACTTTCCTGGGAATCGGCATCGGCAGCATGATCGGCGTCGCCTTCTTCTCCCTCACCAGCGACAGGAACATCAAAAAGAAGGCCGCGGAAGAGGCCGTGGCGGCAGAGGCAGAGGGCAGGGCTCCCGAAGGCATGAAGCCCGAGTACCGTCTCTCGCCCCTGATGGTCGGCGCCCTCACGCTCCCCGTAGGCTTCTTCATCTACGGGTGGACCGCCGAGTACCAGGTCCACTGGATCGCACCCATCATTGGTACCGTCGTCATCGGCGTTGGCGATCTCATCGTCTACATGGTAAGCCCCCCTCTTCTCCCACCCATCGAAATATTCAGCTAAACATCACCGCCTCTAGTCCCTGCAAATGTATCTCGTCGATACCTTTACAATCTACGCCGCCTCCGCTCTCGCCGCAAACGCAGTCATCCGCTCCATCGCGGGGTCCGTCCTCCCCCTCGCCGGCCTGCCCATGTACAACCGCCTCGGCATGGGCTGGGGCAACAGCATCCTCGGCTTCATTGGCCTTGCGCTATCGCCCATCGCGTGGTTATTTGTCAAGCACGGCGAGACACTGCGCAAGAGATTTGATATCAAGAATTTATGAGAGCATTCATCCCTTTTTCCTTCCTATTTTCTAGACTTGCTCCAAACGACACGATTTTAGACACAAACGCCAAACCATCACACCACTACCTTTACCTTAGCATAAAAAGTCGAATGGGTTCAGTTGCATAGGATATTTTTAATCACCGGGAATGGGACAAAACTACTCGAGATCGAGAATGAAGACCATTCAACTACATGATCTACAAAACAATAGGGGGAGGCTAATTGGAAAGAGAGGGGGATTTTATCTTGGGTGTGATATACCCATGCGGAACCTATAAAGCGCCATAGTGGCCAGAATAAATGATCAACGTCTATTATAACACTTTCACAGACATGTTGCCAAAACTTGGGAGCCTCTTACGAGGTAATGCTCTTTTTCATTCGTTAAGACGTAAAGTTTTGTTTTTTGTCATTAATTGATAGGTGACCTGCATGCAACCGCCTCAAAAACTAGCTAGCTTCATACCTCGGGCGTTGTTGCGTTTATAACCATCATTGCCATTCAAGCACTTCGTTTTTCTTCTCTTCTTTCTTTAAAACAAAAAAAAATTCATTCCCATTCTTCCCAAATCCAGCAAATGTTTTCCCCTTTTATTCCAAATCAGTCGTCTAAGCCATCTGTCCAATGCCCAGGTGGTCTGGGTCAGCGCGGACAATGCGCAGGGTGTTGGTGTTGCCCATGCCGCCCTTCCAGCCCTGGACGACGACGACGGTGTCGCCGGCAGTCAGGGTGCCGAGCTCGATGGCGTGGGTGACGGCCCACTTGATGCGCTTGTCGACATCCTCTTGCCAGTTGACAGTCTCAAAGTCGGGCTTCTGCTCGGGGTACAGGAAAGGATAGACACCACGGTACAGGTGGCTGAATCGAGAAGTGGTGGGGTTTCGGGTCACCATGAAGATGGGGCAGATAGGGCGGTACTTGGACAGCAGGCGGGCTGAGTCTCCAGAGGTGGAGAGAACAATGATACCACCAGCTCCGAGGTCGAGGGAGGCACGGACGGCAGCCATGGCGCAGGACTCGACGGGGGAGACGGGGCGCTTCACCAGGGTGCACAGCTCCTCGAAGTGGGAGACGTAAGGGATGGTGTTCTCAGCCTTGAGACTGGCCTCGTGCATCTCACGGACGGACTCGGCGGGGTAGTTACCCTTGGCGGTCTCACCAGAAAGCATGACGCAGTCAGCGCCATCAGTGACGGCGTTACCAACATCGCTAATCTCAGCACGAGTAGGACGAGGGTTCTTGATCATGGACTCGAGCATCTGGGTAGCACAGATGACGGGCTTGCCAGCAATGTTGCACATGGCAATCATCTTCTTCTGGGCAGCGAAAACCTCGGCGGCGGGGATCTCAATACCCAGGTCACCACGGGCAACCATGACACCGTCGGTCTCCTCGAGAATCTCGGCAAAGTTATTCAGGCCCTGTCGGTTCTCGATCTTGGCAATGATCTGGATCTGCTTGCCCTCAGGTCCCAGAACGTCACGGATATCCTTGATATCCTGAGCACGGCGGATAAATGAGGCAAAGACCATGTCGACACCGTTCTTGACACCAAACCGAAGGTCGGCCTTGTCCTTCTCAGAGAGAGCGGGCAGGTCGACGTCGGTGTTGGGCAAGTTGACACCCTTTCGGGAGGAAATGAATCCATTGTTTCGGGCGCGGACCTCGACGGTCTTGTCGTCCTTGATGCTCAGGACATCAAAGGCAAGGACACCGTCGTCGACGTAGATGACACGACCAGGCTGGATCACCTTGGTGATGTTCTTGTAGTCGACATACCTGTGACGTCGTCAGCATTTCGCCCAACCAACGGCTTATGGGAGAGGACAACGGCGGGTGGTAATTTCTTTAGTCATGGATAGTATAGGGCATCAATTAGGACCCAAGCAGTCCCGCCCGTTGGCATCCTCATGCATGACATTACCACACAAAGAGGGCGGGGAGGGTGTGTGCTGTGCCCCTCCCTGCCCCTCCCCCCTCTTTGGATAAAACAAAGAAATTCTTACATGTTCTGGGTATCACAAGCAGTGATGTATTTCTCATCGGTGGTGATGTTCATGACGGTGCCGACGGTGATGGGAATGTCCTGATCGCCGGTGGTGTTGCCGGTACGGATCTCGGGGCCCTTGGTGTCGAGGGCAATGGCGACGGGTCGTCCAGGGTGGACCTCAACGGCAGCGCGCACATTGTCAATGACAGACTGATGGTACTCGTAGCTGCCGTGGGAGAAGTTCATACGGGCCACGTTCAGGCCGGCATCACGAAGCTTGTTGAGGGCCTCGACCGAGTTGGTCTTGGGGCCGATGGTGCAGATGATGGCGGTGCGGCGAAAGTTGCGGGCAGGGGTGAAGGCAGTGTTGAGGGAGGCCAGCCAATTGATGCGGCCACCGATTTCCAGGTGCTCCTGGGCCGTGGTCGCCATGATGCTGACGGTGCGAGAGGGCTTGGGGATCTGGGACATGGTTAAGAAGGGGTTCGGCGTCGAGCACTAGAAGTCAAGCCGATCGGGAGAGGGAGAAGTGGTTATGCTCACGAGTTAAATATTCGTCAAGCTCCCGTGAGAAAAGAGATGACGATGAGACGGAATGTCAAAGATTGCGCAGAAGATGATTTGAGGGAGGAAGCAGACGAGGATGGAGAGGGAAATAAATAAGGATAAGAGAGAGAGAGATTCAACGAGGGATGGAGAGAGAAAAAAACCACGCCTAGCAACGGCAGAGCAGTCGATTAGGTGATGCTACCTCAGAACTATGTGGTGTGGAGGGGGTGGGAAAGCCGGCAGCCGTCAGTGGTTGGTTTTTTCCTCGTGTAACTGCAAAGTATCACAGTAACGCGGCAAGGGGATCTGTGAGCCAACCAAGGCTTAGGATTGGCCAGCTCAAGGCGTATCGAGAGGCAAGCGCTGTTTTCGGTGCTAATAAAAGCCCAGGTCATCTCCAACTCAACTCAACTTGCCCCTCCTCAAAGCAAGCAGCAAGCCCAGTTCAGTTCCAAAGTTGCCAGGGTACAGGTGAGGGGCACTAATAGAGGGGCACTGCAAAAAGGGACCGGCCGCTAGTCTCACCGTTATCTCTGGCGCATGCTAATTGAACAGTAAAAGAAACCGACCTCAGTATGTAAGTAATAATCCAGCACGCCGTAAACGGACGGCGGGGCGGAGTGCAGAAGAAGAGTGCGGAACATTTTTTTTTTTTCTTTGTTCATTGGCTTTTTTGGATTTGGTCCAGGATATCATATGGATCATAATATGATACTCCGTACTCCGTAAGTTCAGCACCGGCCATTATACATTGATATCCATGTATGATTACGCCGGGGACTTGTTCCATCTGACCTCAAACTCTCACTCTGCCTCGCCGTGCTCCGTATTGCGCTTGTTGTGAGGCATTTGCAGCTGCCACTCCCGCCGGTGCCGCCCCCCGGGTACACTCCATGCCTATCGCTGAGGATTCCTCTTCAGCGTGGCTAATAGTATAAGCACTGCCCCTTGCTGCCACAAAACTCGCATACAACAAGGGGATTGGGAAATGCTCCGTGTTTCGGCTCGTCTCAACAAAAAAAATGAATTCGGTGCTACTTGTTTGGTCGAGTCTTTTCCCCCACGCCGCACGCCGTCTCTCTAGCGCCGGATCATAGTCAGAGTTAACGTGTTGGACGAAGCGCGAGGCTCGGAGAATCAAGCGTCCTTCTCAGCTCGTGGCCTGTGATGTCGGGTGAACAAAACGGGCAACACGCCAGACGTCAAGCATTGTGTGCTCGCAATTCTGTGCCTCATCCGTTTTTGCCCTCCCAATCACCCGATGCTCTCGCAAGGCCCGTGACTTTTCGTGATGTTTGCTAATACGGGCAATTAGCACTCAGTCCACTCTTATCGGGGATACAAGTTGAGCTTTCGGGCCTGTTCTTACCTTTTTTTGCCCCTCTATCCTAATTAGGATTAGAATTCCAGATGCTGGCTTGACCCGATTAGCCTCTAGCGCTGTTGAGCTTCGTAGCATGACTAAGCTGAAGCTTGTGATTCTGCTGACTCATCGAGGGAGCTCTGATTTTCTGGCGAGGATCCGGAAGATGAGGCGCCGATCTCCGAAAATCCCAGCCAGCGTCGGATGCGCAAAGCACGTGAGTTGGGGCGGTGCCGTCACCTCAGCTGTTTCTCCAGCCTCCAGAGCTTGTACTCGATTTAGCCTCTCACCGTTGCGACACCCCTTGCGAGCTTCTCCAGATCCCCACGACGACCAAAAAACCTCCGTTGCGGCCTCTGATTTTTATCCTCGGATCGAGTCGAATCGAAAAAATCAGTCACCATGGTGGTACGTTCCCCCCCCGATCCAAATCCCCCGCCCCGGTTCCTGCTTCCGTGCTGGCCCTCCGCCGCGGCGTCTTCGGGGCGCTGCGCCTGGAGTCGTGCCAGATGTCGCCTGCTTGACTGGCCTTTCTAAGACTGATCGCAGCTTCTCGACCTGCTGACGCTGGGCCTCTGGTCAAAGGTTGGACGTTTGACACACTATGCTTTTGACGCCGTTCTTCGTAAGAAATCTCTTGGCCCGGCTCCCTTGTGTTTTTGCGATGCCGAGTATTTGCTAAATTTGCATGTGACAGTCTCGGCTTTTCTCGCCGGCGTGAAGCGATCGACCGGCTTGACGTGAGTTTACTAGAGCTTTATTAATGCACAAATTTTGTGTTTTCGTCTCTCGAACCCGCGGGTTAACGGGCCACCAGTTTCAAGAGCGACAAGGTTGCCGGCGAGAACAAGGATATCTCCAAATGGATCGACAAGTACCTCGGCGTCGGCGAGTGGGTGATGGACCAGTCCGTTGCCATCGCCGGCTCCAGCGGCTTCTTTGAGCGCAAGCGATGATTTCTCGCAAGTCGTTCAGATCACCTCCTTTGGATCCGCCGAATTCAAATACTGGGTTGGTGACATCGCGGTGAGGGTAGTTGCCGCGCCATTTCGCGCCAACCTGTCTGGTTTCATGGAACTCTGAGGTTACGATTCTCTTTTTTCCTTTCTTGCCAAGGGAGTGCAAGTGCGTTGGAATTATGATGATAGCTGTGCCTGAGCAAAGAGGCCGAGGGAAATCCCCAACAAGTTCAAGTTCGTTTTGAGCTATTATGACGGATGAGCAGTGCCAAAGTCATGTTTTTATCTGGGCGTTTGAAGGAACAACTGGGTGCTTGTTTGATGGAATTGCTGAATATGATGAAATGACTCTACTACGCAAAAAATAAGAAAAGAAAAAGAAAAAAAGAAATGCCGACGACGTGACTCTTGTTTTTATCGTTTTCCTTCCACCCGGCTCAAATTCTGGCTTGGTTGCATCTCCACAAGTTGTGATCGTTCCACTTAGCCGAGGTTACCCAGGCGCTTTACCCAGACGCTAACATCTTCTCGAGCAAAGATGGCCAGGCACAGCTCACTCACATGTAAGCTGCTTTTAGCTACAAAACACATCCTTAAGAAGATCCATTACCTCATAATGGCAAAAAGGCCATGTAGCAAGAGAACGTGCATGTTAATTCACAAGATAAACTGGCATCTGTGAACACTCCTCGGACAAACGGGAGAAGAAAGATGCAGACCAAAAGATCTGAAGGCAACACACAAATCTACAGACAAAGGGTAGCAAGCAGAAAAGGCAAATCAAGAGGGGACAGGCGAGTTCACGATTAAAAAGCTGGCTGCAAGTTTCACATGGAAGGGATTAGAAAGGGGTAGGTAACAAGGGCTCGGGGAATAAAATGAGGCTATACGGTGGAGCATTGCTTATAACATCTCCCGATTACAGCTGCCGGTATTGGGTGCATATAAGTGGAAATCAGCCTTGTAAGAGTCGGAAGTTCCGTCCATAGCATTTATTCCTTTGTGGTGTTTGATTATTCGAATACTGCTGCCTTACAAGAGGGCTTCATGAATACTTTTTCTCCAAGAAGAGAGGGGTCCGTGTAAGAGACTTCAACAGGTGACTCTGCTCAACATAATTATAGTAAAAGCTCCGAGAAACCACTACTATTCTTTAGGTTACTATGCAAGCACTCTTTGAAACTCGGCTGAAATTACGGTGTGTCTTAAGCTTACTTGTTAAGTTGGGTAACTCTCTAATACTGTAAGCAGACAAATTATGTCAAGTAGCAATAGCGCCTCCTTCAAACGCTTCCTTGCTTCGGAGATCTCCTTTGAAGTCTCTGGAGTAGGTATTATGCTTGTAGTATCAATGGACTTAGGACACTATGCAGTTCAATTTAACCCAGTTATGAGATTCAGCAAAATCTATATATATATATATATATATGTTCTATTCCAGACTATGTCTCAATCACTACTGATTCACAGGTCAAACACCAAAACAAATCCTCTCTACTTCTCCATCAGCTTCAAGTCTCTTCACTATCATCATCCTTGACGTCCCAATTCTTCCCACAATTATTCACCGACATGTCCTGCCAATCACTAGATCCCTCAAGCGGCATATGCTTCGGCACCAGCAACAACATCACCTTACTCCTCGAAACCTTCAAAAACTGCTGCAGCCTCGCCCCCATCGTCCAGTACTACGACACTTACGGATGCAGTGCTTATTGTCCCATCATGCCCGACCGCCGAACGGGCGAATCGCTCCGGGACTGCATTGCCGATGCTCTGGGGACTGGCTCGTGCTATGCACCACTTGATAAACCTGCTGCTCCAAGTGTTATTGCGCGAGCCAGCGCGGCTGCTAAAGAGCCTGTTTGTTCGGTTTGCGCTGCAGCGGCGGCGACATCGACAACTGGGGCTGCTGTTCGGGCGTATAGTGCTGATACGGGTTCATGGAAGACTGGGTTGACCATTGGAGTCGTAATATTTACGGGAATGTTTGCCGGAGGGTGCTTGATTTAAAATCTGGGCTCTCGACGACGAGGGTAACTATTTTACATTCGAGTATGTGTTGCGTGGAATTAGACAAAGGAAGGCCATAGAAATATTAGACATCATCTCATCGCTTAATCATTAATTTCGTTCTCTAAAATCTAACGTTCCAAGGTTGCTTTACACGCTGAAAGAAAATCATAATAGGATAATCACAAAATACGTAGTAGTCCAGGGTATAACTCCAATCGTCTGAAGAACCACCACCGAATAAAGACACACCAGCAAGAGACGCCGTCAATCGATAGTGTCGTTTGAACTGGCCGGAGAGCCGAGAGAAAAGACAGGGATTACCACACCCTATGCGTGCTCTGCCAGAAACTCCGGCGGCACTTCGTTCTCGCTGTCGTACCTACGCAGCGGCGCGCCATCAGTGTTGGCCGCCTGAGCATGCTCATCATCTCTGTCCTGTTCCCCGCCGAGCAGGTCTGGAGGCACCTCATTGTCGCTCTCTTCGTCGGCTGAGTGGCTGCTTTGTTGCGTAGGTTGACCCTCTGGCTCTGGCTTTGCTTCACTCGGCTCATCCTCACTCGGCCCATCCTGAGCGCTGGCGGGATGCTCCTCGGGAGGATTAACCAAGCCTTCAAAGACGTTGGCACCCTCTTTAAAAGCTTCTAGTTCTGCGCCAATGGCGCAAATCAATAGATTCCAATGCTTTTCCTCCGCCAACTGCATGTAGCTCTCCAGTTCCTCAATCACCTGCTTCATTCGCGAAAGCTGAGATGATATGATTTCTTCCAGAGAGGGCACTTTTTCTTTGCCTTTCGAGGTCGAGTCTGAAGGGGATGCTGCGCCATTCTGCATAGCCTGTCGTAAATCTGCTTCGAATGTAGATACCAGCTGCGTAACCTTGTCCCAAACTTGGCCCCCCTCTTCCAATGCTAGCCGATCTGTATCGATCCGTTCTTGGCAGCGCTCCAATACTGACATTTCCGCTTCCCACCACGATTTTGCCATTTCTAGTGTCCGCCGCTCGGGGATGAGTCGCATAAACTCAACTCCCCCTGAAGCGGCCGGGTCTCCCTCAGCTTCGCCGCCGTGGTTCAGGAGGTCCGGGTCAAGCGGTTGAATTGGTGGATGCTGTACGAATGCCTTGACTTCATTCGTCACGTCTCTTAATGCGCCGTGATATCCACTGAGTCCTGCTTCTCTTTTGTTCTTGATGTCGTCCATTCTCTCTTCCAGTGTGTGGCACTGGAAGCGCATAGCCGCTAATCTCTCCTCAAGCTGCCGGATTTCTTCGCTCAGGGCACCATGCTGCGTACCAAGTTCTCGCAGTTCTTTCGCCAACGGTTCGTCGCCGTTTTCCTCCAGATCGTGCAGCTCTGCTTGAATATCAGATTTCCTGGTACCTAGCCCATCCAGGTAGTTGAGGGCGTCTTCTCGTTGGGCCATGGCGTCTGCTATGTGGGCATTTTCGTCTCTTTTGAGCTTCGTCATGGAGGCAATCAATTTACGGAGATCTTCACGTGTAGATTTCAACCCAGGGGGCTTATCATTCGCTGGCTGCCGGATTGGAACCACGTTGCCGTCGCGGGTGGCCCGAGGTGGTACATAGAGGGAACTAGTCATTCTCGATTTGGAGCTTTTTGTAGAGTAAAAGGTACCGGTTGGTGTGCTGCTACCTGTGCTGGAGGCATCATTCTCATTGCCAGATCCAGCGGCCAACGCGGCGGCCTGTTGATCAAGTAACCGCTGGACGTCTTGCTCCAAAGCCTTCTCTTGCCTCCGCAAGCCTCGCCAGATGGAATCTGTGTTGTGCGCACCAGCTTCACGTCTATGATCGAACAGCACGCTATTGGCTTCGGTAGGGCTCCCACCGAGAAGACTGTAGGGGGTATGTTTGCCGCGACCTGAAGGGCCGACAGAGTTTGCCCGGGCCGAGTCCTTGCTAAGCATCATCGACGCAGTTATCGGCGGCGGTGGACCAGCAAACATTGCCCTCGGCTTCATCTTGGTGTATGACTGGGCTGGACTTCCCTTGTCCCGCCATGTGCTTGGGGATTGCCCACGAGATGTCGGTGATTCCTCATAGTCGGCCAGCCAAGCTCTAGGCAGGTCCCCATCGGCCGATAAGACATCGTCAGGCCGAGGATCTAGTTCGTTGAGTTGATATTCGCTAGGTGATCGGATCGGAGGTTTGTGGAAGGGTAGACCCGGCGAGTTGCGATGGGGGCTTGCTATGCGATCGAAAAAAGACATGGTGGTGTTTTTGGATAGAGGGGAGCTCTGTCGTTGCGTTGTTCGAGACGGCAAGAAAGAGCGATTGACGGGGAGGCCGCGGATATTCGAAGCCAAGAGCAAATCCAAGCTAAAATGATCTTATATGAAGCATGGAGAAGGAATATTTGGTAGTGGTGGATGGGCCATGGAGCGTGTTCTCAAGTTTGCTCACGAGGACAGGTATGGGTGAAGTCGAGGCATGTGCCTGATTCCGGAGCTTATCAAGGTAGTGGCTGGAGCTTGTACACGCATCTGCCGATAGCACCAAAGACTGTGTACTGGACAATTGGCTGGCAAATTCGGTACCTGTGCATTTATCTGCACCACTTTCGGGGCATAAGAAGCTTCAGCTCGAGTTGATTTGATCAAATGTCGATAATGTGGTAAATGCAGAGAAGCGTGGGCTGTACTTTGGGAGCTTTCTGCAACTCAGACACTAAAAGTGGGCAGTGTTGTCATCGCCGCTTTTGTTACTACCCTGGTATGCCACGCATTTGGAAATATTGGACAAAGAACATCGAATACACGGGCATCTAATTCGTGTTAGGTATTAAGAAACGGCTTGATGATTATAAGAAATATAGTAGGTCACTAAGGTACTTGTAAATTCAACTCAACTCATCGCTACCATCAGGCTCAATGTATCGTATTACAAGATGCTCTGATGAGTTGAGACTAAAGCCGTCTCTTGGCCAGCATGTCCAAACCTTCTAGTATGTCTGACATAATTAATTTGCCGACGGAGCTTGCCGCGCGTCCGTTCCGTATCCCGTCCATACGTATTCATTCGTCTTGCATCGGGTTCTTCAAGGCAACGCTGTTTGCTACTGGGGGTCAGTATTAAAGGCATCCATTTCTCGATCGAGTCGCGGCCCCCAGCTGGGGAGATCGCTAAGAAGGAGGACGGGAGGTTCGCTACAGTGAGACGCCGCCGCCCCAGAGTGCTAAAGACGTAGTGCAAGCCGCTACACTTTGGCGCCTCGCTACCACTTGATCCGTCCATACAATAAGCACCGGGACGCTGACGAAAGCAAAAAGGCAATTGACTCGACTTGGTTTGGGCGGGCTCAATCCTATTTGGCGTCTATTCTGCGATTTATCACCTGCGTCTTGACTTTTGTTGTCGTCTCCATAATTACAGCAGCTGCAGCAGCGCAGGGAACAAAAGCAAGGCAGAGCAAAAGCAAAAGCAAAGGGGAGGGTCCCGTCGTCTGGCGCCTCGTGATCCAGCCCTGCTGCTCCAACCCCTCGCCTATCGCCATCCGGATTGACTGCAGACATCCAGACTAAGTCAGTCCAGTCCAGTCCAGTCACAGCCAACTAACCGCCCAGCAAAGCAAAAGCGCCAGTCAGCCCGCTTCAGGCCAACCCCAACCGGCCAACCCCCAAGAAGCACCATGAACCAATCACATCAGCTGCCTCCCCCGCGACGGCAGCAGTCCGCCACGGCTCCCTATGGCGCTCAGCTCGACGAACTTCACATGTCCGGCATGAGCCCGCAGAGCCAGATGGCATCGCGAGACTACGCTCCCCAGATCAAGCTCGAGCCGTCGCCCGTGCGCAACGTGCTCCAGCCGGGCGGCATGTCGCGCCCGCCTCTGTCTGCCAACAACTCCATGTCTGGCTCTATTCCCGGCTCTGGCTCTGCTTCTGCCTCTGGTGCCGGTTCAGCATCTGCGCAACACCAGCAGGGCTATCAATCGCCGCCAAAGCCCGTCCTCAACATGTCGCACACCTACTCTCGCTCTAGCCCCGCGGCCAACTACGACACGCCCGCCTCCTCCTCGTCCTACCACGCCTACACGCCAACCACCCCCAGCGGCTCGTCCTCGCAGTTCATCTCGCCTCAAGATGGCAAGTACAACGCCCCGGGCTCCCAGCGCACCTTTTCCAACACGCCGCTGGGCCTGGCTGACATCCGGCCGCGCGCCGACTCGAGCATGTCCGATGGAGCGCCTGGCACGCTTGGCTACGAGGTCGCCAACACACAGCCGGGCCCCAGCAACTACCTAGCTCCATGGCCCATCTATGCTTTCGACTGGTGCAAGTGGACGCCGCGAGGGAACGGAGCCGGCAAGGTCGCCGTCGGCAGCTATCTAGAAGATGGTCACAACTTTGTAAGCCAAGCTGTCGTGTTGGATGTGGGATGCTGAATGTTGAATGTCGATGCTAACGGGGCGATATCAGATCCAAATCCTCGACAGCCAGGTCGTTCCCACACCTCAGGACGTCTACCAACCCGGCACGTCCAAGTACAATCTCGAGTTCACAAAGGTGGCCGAGGCCACACATTCGTATCCCGTCACGCGGCTTCTGTGGGAGCCGCCGTCTTCGCAGAAGCAGTCCACCGATCTCCTAGCCACGTCCGGCGACCACCTGCGGCTGTGGTCATTGCCATCCGAGACCTCTGCAAACCCAGGAAACACAATTACTCGCCCGCGCGACTCGGCCGTCACGAAACTGACCCCTCTGGCACTCTTGTCAAACTCCAAGACGCCCGATCACACGGCCCCGCTGACGTCTCTCGACTGGAACACCGTCTCCCCCAGTCTCATCATTACCTCGAGCATCGATACCACCTGCACAATATGGGACATTCCATCCCTAACGGCCAAGACGCAGCTGATTGCCCACGACAAGGAGGTATATGACGTAAGGTTCTGTGCCAAGAGCGTCGACGTATTTGTGAGCTGTGGTCAGGATGGAAGCGTGCGCATGTTTGACCTGAGGAGCTTGGAGCACTCCACCATTATCTATGAGCCTACAGGAAAGGAAGATCGAGGTTTGTCAACCCCCTACTCCCTTCTAACCTTCATGAAGATGGTCTACAGGGGGATAAGCTCCGTTGCTGACAGCTCCAACAGTGGAATCCGGCGAGCGAATGAGCCCGACAACTGCTCAGCAGACGCTTTCGAATCCTCCCCCGCTTCTTCGACTAGCTACATCACCTCATGATACCCATCTTCTAGCGACATTTGCCCAGGACTCGAACGTGATCCGTATCCTGGACGTTCGACAACCCGGCCAGGCTCTTCTCGAGCTTCGGGGACACTCTGGTCCCCTCAATTGCATTGAGTGGTCTCCCTCGCGGAGGGGGACGCTGGCCTCAGGAGCAGACGACTGCCAGGTACTGCTGTGGGATCTCATGAACTCTTCATCCATCAACGGCAGTCAGCAGCCAGAAAACCAACGAAGCCCCGTCGCATGCTGGGATTGCGACTACGAGATTGGAAACCTGGGCTGGGTACCACACTTGCAAGGCAACGATGGCGGCGAGTGGCTCGGTGTCGGCGCAGGTCGGGGCGTCTGGGGCGTAAAGGTGATGTGAGGACCTTTTGATGGATATCCGATACGAGTTGAGGCCCGTCAGAGCCGACCACGGATTGACGCCTCATCTCCGTAAAAGCACCCGTTCCGATTGATATAGACTTGGCTGTTCGGCGGAGGGGGGGTATATGTATCACCTTGCTTGAAAGGATTTATGGAGTTTTGTACCGACAGCCCTAGCTGCATGAAACCAGCAACTTTGGAGTATGGAGACGTGACGAGTAACGATTGGAAGTTTGGTCAAATGGATTTGGTGAATGGATGGAAAAGGGAGTGCGAGGTGTGCCATGTCATATGGGGGTTCCTTTTTACGCATTTAGTTTATCGCAATTTGAAGCCGCGAGATTCTAGAAGGCCAGGCTTTATGAATACAGCGAGCAGATACATCTTTAAAATTGTTTATTGTCGCCATTGAAATGCCGTTTATTAAGTTGTTGGCTGAAAAGTATGAATGAAGCCGATATCAGAGAAATTCCTTGTTGCAGCGAGATGAAATGTGCACTGGATTACAGGTTAAGTTGGTTATCACGAGTGAGCCCGGTTTTATAGGTAGCTTGATACTAACAGATAATACAGTATGGAGTACACGACGTAGGTGTGCATGTGCAATTGTATAAAAGTACCAAAGTATCCTGTTAAAGAGTTTGCTATACCTACCTAGGTAGGTAGTACTGAAGTAAATTGGTGGTTAGATAAATCCTTTTGCGAATGAGCTTCAAGGTTCTTTTTCTTGCACCACACAGCCTCCAATTCTTCCTTTCACCTCTACTAAGGTACCTGTAGCATCGACACTCGAACACAGTACGTACTCCACTCTTCCACTTCAGAGCACGGCTCGGCAGCGCCGCTTCACTGTTGGAACTTTAAACCAGCCAAAGCGCGTTCAGCCCGATAATTACCCGCGTCGCCGACTCGCCTTTCTCTCTTCAAAGTGATCCTTGTTGCGAATCCCCCAACTTCGTTTTCTTTTCTTCCATTCTCCCTTTTCAATTCCCAGCTACAGTCGCATGGTCAGCAGCACGCATCGCATACCATAATTCAAGATGGCGTCCAACGATAGGGGCCGATTCGATGATTCCGAGGATGAGGAAGACTTCAATCCTGCGCCTGCCGACATGTCTGAAGACGAAGATCGCAATGACGGCTCAAGCCGGGCGCGAGACAGCAGCCCCAATCGCCGCCAGGAAGCTGATGATGACGAAGATGAAGAACCCGCACCAGCCAGATCGCGAAGAACTCATGATGAGGATGAGGAAGAGGAAGAAGACGAGGAGGAAGAAGAGGAACCTCGCCGTCGCCACGATGACGATGACGAGGACGAAGAAGAAGATGACGAAGATGAGGACGATGTCCAACAGGTATGGCCCTCGGACATAGCGACTGATGATGAGTCCCCAGCAATTGGAGATGCTGACACAGATGACAAAAGGGCCATCGCAGAAAGCGCCAGCGCGACAGGCGAAACGCCTTCATCGATATCGAAGCCGAAGTCGATGACGAAGACGAGGGTGAAGACGAGGAAAAAGATGGTGAAGAGATAGAGGACTTCATCATCGACAACGCTCACCCTGATGACCTGGCCGAGAGCTCGCGACTTGACGATGATAGAAGACACCGTGAGCTTGACCGCCGTCGCGAGATGGAGTCGAGTATGGATGCCGAGAAACAGGCCGAGATCCTGCGCCAGCGATACGGTAACCGACGACCTGGCAAGAGCTTTGGCGATTCAGCCGTTGTGCCCAAACGCCTTCTTCTCCCTAGTGTGGATGATCCTAGCATCTGGGCTGTGCGGTGTAAAGAAGGAAAGGAGCGCGAAGTCGTCATGTCCATCATGAAGCGAGTCGAGGAGCGAAGAGGCACAAAGGACGAGCTGGCCATTACTGCCGCTTTCGAGCGTGGTGGCCCAGACTCCGTCATGAAAAGCTTTGTCTACGTTGAGACCCAAAGACAAACCGACATTCTTGTGGCTCTGGATGGCATCCTCAACGTCTATCCTCACTCCAAGTTGACCTTGGTGGACATCAAGGACATGCCTGAGCTTCTGCGCGTCACCAAGACACCGACACTGGAGCCCGGTGCATGGGTACGACTTCGAAGGCCGCCCAAGCACAGCGGAGACTTGGCTCAAGTCATTGATGTCACTGAGAATGGATTGGAAGCCAGAGTCCGATTCATCCCTAGACTCGACTACGGCATGCGAGATGAAGCTCTGTCTGCAGTGACTGCGGATGGAAAACGTAAGAGGCCACCGGGAATGGGCCCGCGACCGCCCCAGAGACTTTTCAGCGAGATTGAGGCACGAAAGCGTCATCCCCGTCACATTCAGGGAAACCCGACTACCAACACTTGGACGTATATGGGCGAAGAGTTTGAAAACGGGTTCCAGGTCAAAGACGTCAAGATCCAGCAGCTTGTTGTGACGGATGTCAACCCCTCTCTGGAAGAAGTGACACGATTTGCTAGTGGCGCTGATGATGGCACGGAGAATCTTGACTTGAAGGCTTTGGCCGCCAGTTTGAAGGACAGCAACACGCTCGTCACGTACCTGCCTGGCGATATCATCGAGGTGTACGCTGGAGAGCAGAGAGGCGTTGTTGGCAGAGCTACCAATGTGCAGGGTGATATTGTGACCATGTTTGTCACTGAGGGTGACTTGAAGGGCCAGAGCATCGAGGTGCCTATCAAGGGGCTCCGCAAGCGCTTCAAGATTGGTGACCATGTCAAGGTGATTGGTGGCAGCAAGTTCCAAGATGAAGTCGGTACAGTGGTCAAGATTTCTGAGGACCGCGTCACGCTCTTGACGGACCAGACGAACAATGAAGTGACGGTATTCAGCAAGGATTTGCGAGAGGCCAGCGACATTGGTGGACAAGGATCACTCGGCCAGTATGAGCTTCACGACCTTGTGCAGTTGGACCCAACGACAGTTGGCTGCATTGTCAAGGTAGACCGGGAGTCATTGGTTGTGTTGGATCAGTTTGGAGACACTCGTCAAGTCATGCCGTCTCAAATTCCCAACAAGCTGCCCAAGAGAAAGCAAGCAGTTGCCGCTGACCGGGAGGGCTCAGAAATCCGCCTGGACGATGTGGTGAAGGAATTTTCTGGACAGCAACGCCAGGGCAAGATCATCCACATCCACCGTTCCTATGTCTTCCTGCACACTCATGCCACCAATGAGAATGCAGGTGTCTTTGTCACCAAGGCGAGCATGGTTAATACGATCGCTGCTAAGGGAGGTCGTGTTAACGCAGCAGCGTCTGGGCCTGACCTGACCACTATGAACCCTGCCTTGAAGATTCACAAGAACGGCACCGAGAACAAGCCTCTCACCAAACAGTTTGGCCGAGATCGTGCCATCAACCAAACCGTCATCATCAAGAAGGGAGCCTACAAGGGTCTCCTTGGTATCGTCAAGGACACGACAGATACCCACGCTCGTGTTGAGCTCCACACCAAAAACAAGACCATCACTGTTCCCCGAGACTGCCTCAACTTCAAGGACAAGAACACCGGTATAAACATTGACATCAACGGCAGAGGACGGCCCGCACCGGGCGGAGCAGGACGCGGCTCAGGGGATAGAGTCCCGGGCTGGCAAGGAGGATCTCGCACACCCATGGGCTCCGGCGGCGCAGACCGCGTCCCCGCCTGGGGATCACGAAGTGAGTTGTTTCTCGTCTTCTTATTGTTTTCCATTTTGCTAACAAAGACTTAGCTCCTGCACAAGGCGGCCGTACGCCAGCATGGAAAGGCCAAGACTATTCCGGATCCCGAACGCCGGCTTGGGCAGATGGATCGAGGACTGTCAATCCATATGATGGAAGCCGAACAGCTTACGGATCTGGCTCACGCACGCCGGCCTGGCAAGCTGGTGCCAGAACACCGGCGCCGGGTGACGCATTCGGTGCTGGTTCGCGCACTCCAGCCTACGCTGGTGGAGGTGGAGGTGAGAGCTGGTCTTCTGGTTCGAAAACACCTGCATGGGGAGTCTCGGCACCAACGCCCGGCGCCAGCGAGTCTTGGGGTTACACACCTGGGGCCGCCACTTCTTCTGCCTACGATGCCCCGACTCCTGGAGGCGCAATGTCAGCTCCTACTCCTGGTGCCTTGAGCGCGCCCACACCCGGCGCCTACAACGCTCCCACCCCGGGAGTTGCACCGACGCCTGCTGGTGGCTGGCAAGGCGGATGGGGAGGAACAGACTCGGCGCCGACACCAGCAGCCGGAGCGCCGACGCGTCTGCATCCGGATACGGTGGCTACTCGGCACCAACGCCTTCAGCCTATGGAGCTCCTGAGACACCTGCGGCTAGCGGTCCGAGGTACACAGATGATGATTGAGCATCTCCGCTGGGGAGGTGAGCTATATATTGTTTCTGACATGGTGGATATGGCGTTTTTTGGAATCAAAACTGCAGTAATACTGGTGAAGAGCGGCAGATGGCTAGTTGAAGCAGACAAATCTCAAAGGGTACTGGGAAGCGCGTGGCTATAAAGAAAAGAAAAAAGTAAATAGGGACAGTTTTTACGTATTACTAATGAAAATCTCTTGCATAAATATGGAAGCCAATCTGTGCTGTGACTTGACATGAGGCCGTGATTTGTTCGTCGTGATTTGCTTCTTTCGAGGTGGGATTCCGGAGCCGTTGCCGCCTGGCCCGAGTTTCGGCCGAAAAAGCCTTGGAGCCAAAAAGTTTGGGAGCCAAGTCGTAGCTACACACATCTTTACCAAACCACAATTACAACACAGCATCACAAAAGCACATACAATGTTTCGTTCACGGATACGCAGCCGACTGCTGGAGCGCTACGAGAGACAAATCTGCGAGAAACTCTGCCGGCGGACGAACAATGGCTCCGAGCGAAGCTTTGCCTTGACGCAGGCATCGACGAGAGGATATGCGACAGGCAAGAGCTCAACGAATGCGAATGCCAATGCCAATGCCTCTAGAGCGGTGAACAATTCTGCACCTGGATCAGCATCTTCTCCGCGGATATCCTCGACGACGACATCTGCGACAGGAACAGTAGCGGCAGAAGCAGGAACAGGAACAGGGGCAGCCCTACGAACAGCCGAGGCACGAGACTCTGCGCTGCGGGCGGCGCGCATGCGACGACTCGCGCAGCAGCAGGATAGATTGGCGGAGGAAGCGAAGAAGAAGGAGGAGAAGAGGGAGTATAAGAGGAGGTATGATACGGCGGCGAGGAAGTGGGTTTCGACGATTATTGCGTTGCCAATATTGCTTGTTACGAGTTATTATCTTTTTGACAGGCGTGAGTTTTTTCCTTTTTCTTTTTTCCTTCAAGACTTTTGATGATGGGATGGGATGGAAGTGTGGAAAAGTGAGGGAGAGGGAGTTTTGCTGACTGATTGGGGGTTTATTAGTTGCGTTGAGGAATGAGCCGAAGAGTTTGGAAAAGTATCGGGGGGAGAAGAAGTGAGGGTTGCGATGGGGTTGACATGGTATGCTTTTGAGGGAATGGTGTGCTAGAGTTGGAAGACATGAGCGTATGATTCTGTTTGAGCATTTGGACAAGTTTGGAACAAGTGGATGGAACTGTTGTTGGGGTTGGAGGCCTGTATTACTATTTTTGCTGAATATTGAGCAAAGGAGATGACTTGGGCTAGATGGAATGCTTTTGCAAATGCAAGGCGTTGTATATATTACTACATGTACTGGGTATGTATTCAGAACAGCGACAGGAGCATTGATTCTTATAAAAGAACCTCTCATCTATATATGTATCCAATATCCAAGAGAAGACGTCAAATGTAAGCCATGCAGAAAAACCAGTCTACAGCTTCGACCTCACAGGCGCGGTCCCATTCTTCAGCATCTCCTCGGCATCCCTCTTGGACCACTGCTTCATCAGCTTGCGGATGATCTTGCCGCTAGCCAGCTTAGGCACCTCGTCGATGAAGGTGACGCCGCCGACCAGCCGCTTGTGCTTTGCGACGCGCGTGGCGGTCCAGTCCTGGATGTCCTTGGGCGTGACTTTGCCCTTTGAGGATGGTTGGATGACGACGTAGGCGCGTGGCCATTCCTCTTCGTCGCTGTTGAGGGTTTTGGGTTAGCATATTGGCATACGAGAGAGTGTAGGTTCTTCTTCTTCTTCTTGGTAACGTACAACTTGATTTCGACAACTGCTGCGTCGGCTACGTGCTCGTTTTCTAGAAGCACAGCCTCGAGTTCAGCTGGGGCGACCTGTAGGCCGTTGACCTTGATGAGCTCCTATATGTCAACCCCGTTAGCAACCAAACGTTTTTGTTCTCGGAGTTATGCAACTGACCTTTTTTCGATCCACAATGGCAAACATGCCTTTGCTATCACAAACAGCAATGTCACCGGTTCTAAACCACCCGTCCTTGTCTAAACTCTCTCGGGTTGCTGCTTCGTTCCTCCAATATCCCAAACACACGTTGGGGCCTCTGATGAAGAGCTCGCCAGGCGTTCCCACGCCAACCTCCTTGCCATCATCGTCGAGCAGCTTGAACTCGCAGTTGGGAAGCAATCTGCCCACCGACCCGCCGCTGTCACCCTCCAGCCCCTCGGCGAAGCTGATGCCGGTGCAAGTCAGCTCCGTCATGCCGTAGCCCTGCGTGATGCGAATGTTGAACTTTTTCTCGCACGTCTCCTGCAGCTCTCTGGACAGAGGCGCGGCGCCGCATGTGATGTGCCGCACGCTGGAGAGGTCGTAACGCACCGTCTCGGGGCGCTTGGCGAGCATGACGACGATGGGCGGCGCAATCTGCAGCTGGGTGATTTTGTAGCGCTGGATGGTGGCCAAAAAGTCCTCGTAGTGGAACTTGGACATGATGTAGATGGGCGTCAGCGTCTTGCCGGCGAGCAGACAGGCGTAGAGCTGGCCGTAGGCGTGGTACAGCGGCAGCAGGCCGACCCAGCGGTTTCGCGGCATGAGATCCCATTCGGGGTGTCTGTGGACGTGGCGGAGGTGGTTGACCTGCTCGACGTTGGCGATGAGGCTGGAGTGAGGCACGCAGACGCCCTTGGGCAGGCCTGTCGTGCCGGAGCTGAAGTTGATGGTGGCGACGGTGTTGCGAGCCTCGGCAGGCGTGAACTCGGGCCATTGCCATTTGAAGGCGTCCTGGTGAGGGGCGAGCATGGATCGCCAGTCGGGGATGCCATCCTGCACGGGGGTTTCCTCGTCGGAGAACTGGAAGATGCGGTTCTTGGGGATGCCGACCTTTGATGCAGCTTCAAGGACCTTGGCGAGGACGCTGGGGTGAGCGAGGACGGCCTTTGCCTCTGTGTTATCGAGCTGGTAGCTCAGCTCTGTGATGTTGTGAAGAGAGTTGAATTAGCTGCCTGATACCTCTACTCTCTTATATATATGTGATATACATATCCGAGAACAACAACATACCTTGAACCGTAAAGACTGGATTGGCACCGCTAAAGATGTAGCCCGAGCCCGTCAGCCCCAGATACGCAACGGGCACAAAGATGTGGTTCGGCGAGCACATCATCACCACGTCTCCCCTCTTCAAGCCCATCCGCTGCAAACCAAGGCCTAGACGCCGGATCCATTGCACCAGCTGATGCGGCGAGAGATTCTTGCTGGGATCCTTGGCGTTGTGCCAGATGGGCTCGTGGGAGAGGGTGGATCCATTGCCGAAGAGATAGGTCAGGAGGTTGGTTTGGGGGATGTCGAGATGTTCGTATAAAGACTTGAACGGCATTGTGAGAGTGAGGCGGGATGGATGAGATGAGATGTGTGTGGTGTAAGAGAGAGAGAGAGAGAGAGGGTGAAAAGTTCAGGAAGGGCGCGATTGAGTTGAATCTCAACAAATCTATACACTAATAAAAAAAAACAGAACAAGGATTCCCACTGGTGGGACTATCTCCAATGGGTTGGGTTGCCCGACCCTCTTAAAAGGTTCTGAGGCGATCGTCAACTTCCCCCTCAACAAAGGGACGCCAACCCGCGGGAAGATGCACCGCAACCGAGGCTTCGCTTCCTTCTAGACGGTTATTTTTGCCAGAGGCGAGAGGTAACCCCTGTTAGATCTAGCTTTTGGCCACAGCAATTGGCTGCACGGTGACCATGCTGGCTAAAGTGGGAACCTAACTTGAAAAAGCTGGGGTAAGACTAGGACGGAAATAGTGAAGAAGGGGAATAACAAGAAAGAAGAAAAAGAGAGGGAAAAGAAATGATTTGATGTAACTGACGACAGGCGATATTGATATATAATTTTTGATCTTTTATCTTAACTTTTTTTTCTTCTTATTTCTTTGAGGCTTTCTTACTTTCTCGGGGAGCGGCTGTTCGTGTCCGAGTTCCCGCAACAGGATTCGGAGAGCATGGGGGAACGTGGGGCTGTTTCGGAGAGAAGAGGGGAAAAGCGAGAGTCATGGATTGGTCGGCGAGACGGTTGGAGAGACGGTTGGAGAGGTTTTAACCAAGGTAAAGTCGAGGGATTGAGCCTTTATACAACTGTTGAAGAAATATCACGTCTACTTGATATCTGACTGTAGCGGCGTCAGCGGGCATTGTAATGCCATAATAGGAAATTCCCTCTGCGACGGGTAAGGGATTACGGGAGGCTTGAGAGGTAACGAACGCCAAAAGTCAATTCGGTACCGTGAGATTGGCGTGCATCTATTATTAAGAGAGATGGGGAGAAACGGTGATACGATTCTTATATACCTAGTACCCAACTACTAAGGCATGTTGATGTCCTATGTACACAGGCTCTACTCTCGTATATGTATGTACAATCCCATTCCTGAATCCTACAGTCCACATCAAGTTAGGTAGAGATTGACCCCGTCGAGTGTCGCCATATCAGAGCCCATCTTGTGTTTTAAAACGACCAACCAGCAATTTATAATACCCTCACACGCAGCTATACCCACCGTCCACCGCTAACCCAAACCCATTAACAAAACTGCTCAGTGACGACGCCAGAAACACAATGCCGTCGGCAATCTCCTCGGGTTGGCCCAGCCTGCGCAGGGGCGTCTCACTAACATGCGCATGCAGCGGGTGGTTCTCAATCTTACTCCAGGCATCGCCACCCATCATGGGCGTCTCGATGTAGCCGGGGCAGATGGCGTTGATGCGGATGTTGGAGCCCGAGTACGCAACGGCGTCGGCTCTAGTGATGCCAATGACGCCTGTGTTTTTTCATCTGATATCAGCGGATCATTCATCTTGGGGCGACTGATGAAGAGACTCACCGTGTTTGGCGGCGGCGTAGGCAGTGTAGTAGATGGGATAAAGCGGCTTGATGAGGCCGTATAGCGACGAAACGTTGATGATGGCGCCCCGTCCTCGTCGTGGGCCGAGATCTCTGCCATAAGGTCAGCAAAACGAAATCACTAACCATAGGATCAAACTTGGGTTCACTCACTCTTGGTCTTTCATAATGCGGAGCTCTTCCGTCTGGCAGAAATGCACGCCGCTCAGGTTGATGCTGAGGACTTTACTCCAGTCCGCCTCATCCAGCTCGTGCACCTTTCCCTCCTTGCCTGTGATGCCGGCGTTGTTGACGGCAACGTCCAGCCGACCGAATCGCGCTACGATTTGCGACAGCACGCTCTTGACTTGCTCAGACTTGCTGACGTCGAGCTTCAGTGCCATGACCTCGACGCCGGGCCATTGGTTGCGTATATTGGCTGCTACGGCCTCGAGGCCTTGGACGTTGACGTCTGTGATGGCTAGCTTGGTGATGCCGTACTTGGCAAAGGCGTAGGCTGTGTGTTCTCCAATGCCTGTGAGAGAAATCATTTTTTACCAAGTTAGAGTGGTTTCCGCTGGAATGAAGCAAGAGCTGGATGCATATGTATTGTGGGAGTATTGTGTGGATGATGCTTTGGGACTTCCCATTAGACTTACCAGAGGCAGCGCCCGTCACAAAAGCTGAGCCTTCTAGTAGCGATGCCATTGTGGAACTGATATCGATAAGATTCAAAATTGATTTGAGGAAGAGAAAGATATAATAGAGAGATGAGAGACAAGGAACAAGGTGAAAGGGACAAGCTGTTTGGTGGCTTTATAGATCACCCCAAGCAGGATTCACAGCAATGACTGACCGAAAGAATTGGCAGACAGAAACAGACAATCCACACATATACGCATCCCACTAAGCCCGTCTGACATGGCGATCGTATTCTTCTCATGCATGCACATCTTCATTCTGCGGTCTCTATCGCCTTGTCTACGGCGATTCAAGGGAAGCCTTCTCTATCCACAGAAGTCGGCCACGAACATTGACACAGACACGTCATCCAGCCCGAATCCAACCTCGTATCGTAATAATTAATATATAGGAAGGATCTAGATTTGCTTACATGCATTTCCGAGTACCGGTTTGCCATGTAAAACATAACTCGTTGCAGTATAAATGGATCGGTCGGGCCGCTCTACTCCGCGGCTTCAATATCGGTTCCACTCTTGACAACAAAAACGCGACATATAGATCGGAATTGGCAAATATGTATTAATGATCGAAAAAATAGTGTTATTCAACAGACAACTTATTTTGAAAAGGAAAGTATTGTATGACACTTTTGAGAAGCATAGTTGGATAGAGTTGTGGTTGGTGAATCGAGCGCAACGAGCCATCAACCGGTGCGGTCTTTTGGTCAGGTGCAACGCGTTGCTGAAAGCGCACTCACTTATGGGTATGCAAGTTTCGAGTTGGACAATAAACCAGATCCAGAGAATAAATCTGAATGCTTGAATAGTCGCTCTCATTATACGCAAAGGTCAAGGCAGAAAGAGCATCACAAGTTACATAGACGGCTGCAAGTGTTTGTTTCATGGTATTTATATTGATTGACCTGGCTTCGCTAATAAAGACGAAGTGCATGCAGGCATTCGAGTTATATCATAAAGATACAAAATGAGCAGACCAACGCCAGGGCGAGCCCGTGATTTCACAGGCTCAAGCCATCCCAAAACCACCCGTCGATCCAATATACCTTGGAAGCAACAATGATATCAACATACAGAAGAACAAAGGGAAATCATCAAAAGGCAAAGAAAGACATGATGTAATATGTCAAGTCAAGTTCGAGTCAGACATTATTACTCGCTCGGCTTGGGTGGCTGGAAGCGCGCAATGGACTTCTGGATGCCCCTCTCCATGCCCTTGGCCATCTTCTCGAGCGGCAGCTTCTCGTCGAGCTTCTTCATAGCCTTTGCGATGGGAGGCTCGATGCGCTGGGCGGTGCGCTCGGCGGGGGAGCTGAAGTAGTTGATGTTGCGCTCCCAGCGAGGCGCCCACTTGTTTGTCTGACGCTGCAGCCTCTCTTCGGCGCCGGGCATGGCCATGTAGAGGGGGGCGAGGACACCAACG
The DNA here is from genome assembly GCA_003439915.1 of Trichoderma atrobrunneum. NCBI lineage: Eukaryota > Fungi > Ascomycota > Sordariomycetes > Hypocreales > Hypocreaceae > Trichoderma > Trichoderma atrobrunneum. Next base: position 15,465 of record PNRQ01000052.1, on the reverse strand, counting down.
CCGGCGGCGCTGATGCAAAAGATTTCGGTGGGCTTGGCCTTGGGGAGACGGGGGACGCGAGGAGCCATGATGATGTATGTGGTATTGATGAAGATGGGAGATGAGGGAAAGAGAGCTGTTGGAGTTTGTTTCGCACGGGTTCTGATGATGAATCAAGAACCAAAACAGACTGTTATTTGAGAGTCTATCGATGTGAGGTCAGTTTTGTCTGCGTTGATATCAAGATCGAAACAATGAAGAAAGACATACCTGTTTGCAGTGTTTGTTGATGAAAATGGATGATGATGATGATGATGTAGAAGGATCAATGAGGCCAGACACACACAAACCCCCTCCCTTCCGTCCCTTATATACCCCGGACTGAATCACTGCCCAATCGCTTCTCCCCCTCAGCCAGGGATGACACCACCCTCACGCGGTCAGAGACAAGGCAAATACGCCCGAGTACGGGGTGGCCAAGTCGACAGCGGGCGGGGTAGACTTGAAGTGACTTTGCTGACAGTAAGAGGGAAAGTATCTGCAAGCGTCCGGAGGTACCAGTTTCGCTTGCATTTGGGTTGCGTTGGATGGGAACCAAAGTTCGTGCGGAGAAGGGCTTGGGGGTGCTTGTGAGTGTGCAGTGTTAGCGGAGTGTCGCGGGAGTGCAGGTCTCTGACCGCGACGGAGTGTATTAGACAGTACACGCTGGCTGTTAATGCAGTACGTACAGTCTCATCGGCTACATCATTCATCAGCTCTCCATCTCTCCATCTCCATTTCATCTCTCACAAATCAAGGCGAATGTAACAAGCCACCCCAGCCAGGCGACCACCGCATGCATCAAATCGCACCACACCACACCACACCACTCCTCGTTCCGTTTCTTCCAGGGTTCGCAGCAGGCACATCAGAGCCACGAACCATTCATCCGCCCTGTGCCTGGCGCATTACTCAAAACGGCCACATCTCGAGCCTCACTTTTTCTCTTCAGCTTCTTTCAACACCATTCTCCTTCATCTCGACTTCCATCTATTCCGGCACTTGTCATCAAATCGCCCATCTCAGGCCCCGCCCCCAGACAGACGCTACTTTGGCTCGATGGATTCGATGGACTCTGGCCCACTGCTTCGGCCCACTTCCCCAGACGGCACAACGATCCCTTTTGCTGCTTCGTCTCCACCAACTGAGTCCTGCTGTGTCCCCCTTTTCCTTTTTCCCTCCGTCTCTGTCGTTCTCTATCTGTCAGGCCCTCTTACTAACGCGGACTCGTACTAGTAATACGGATACTTTGGCTGGCATCGTTGGTGCTCACCGAGAGAAGCGGAGTCGCTATTGCGCTCACCGTCGTCGCCGAGACAGACAGATGTCTACAGTGAAGCATCACTTCCCGAGTATACAGGAGAGCGTCATAATGTTACCAAATCTTGTGCGCCCTCTGCACCAAGGAGATTTGCACAAGCGAACGCTGCAGCTCCTCGAGCAACCAAGCTGCTGTGCCACCCAAATTCACAGCTGCAGGCCGTATTTACCCCTCAGGCATCCCAACCCGTCGCGCCACTCGTCATCCCATCAGCACGTTCACATTGGCTGAGCAATCAACACTAGGCCGAGTCCAGGCCATTTGCCTGAATTGCCTTGCTGCCCCCCAGAGTTTCGCCCGTTGCTGGTGGCGACATGGTTGGTGAGAGACGCCCATGTGATTGGGCCAGCGGCGCTGTCGCGTGTACCGCCTGGTCGAGTACAGGGTACTGAAGGTTACATTGCCTGCCGGATTCAGCATGTACCTCGCGTGCCAGCAATGTACTCATTTGCCTTGGTTCATTGTCCTTTTTCCATTGTTGAATTTGCACGTGCAAAAATCAATTGTTTGGAACTCGTCAAGCAGCTGTTTGCTTACGGGGTACACTACGTCCAATTTGTCCAACCAGATTGTGTGAAGTGGCTGCGTCTTCTTACAGCGCATAATTCCGTCGCAGAAAATACAAGATACTGTTCAGGAATGTGCAATGGTAAGTTCCCGAGTACTAACAGACATTGAATTACTAATAAGGAGTGGCTATTCCACATCCCCGTTTGGAGTATCCTCAATTGCATATACTATTCCCACATAACAGTGGATGCCTAGATACCTACAGTATCACACTCTTTCAGCCAGCTATTCACTAGCATTATATCTGAAAAGAAGGAGCTATACCATATATAAATGCAATGGCAGAAATCATCATCACATCAATCTCCGTCTTACCCCCCACCACCCGTCCTCTTGACCATCCTCAATGACATGTAGCAGAATGCTCAGCTTCATGTCGGCCTCGAGTCCAGCCTGGCGCCGCTTCTCACTATCTTCATTGTACCTTTCGACTGCTTGAATGATAGACATCTTGCTTCGTCTCGGCCCCAACCACTTAAGGGCGGCCCTACCTGAGATATATGTGTCGTCCTCACATACCCCCTTGTAAGTGCCAGTGTGGAGGAACGCGTCGTTGTCATGCTCAAGCTCATGCTTGGGAGTTGGAGCTGTACTTTCCATCTCCATGAATGATTCCAGAGTCGTCTCTTGCGATACATCTTGTGACACCTCTTGAGATGGGGCGTCCTGCGAATTGTCCTCTTCCGCGTCCTCATCGTCTGTATCCAGCATTTCATTCGTCGGACAGACAGTGTATAATTCCTTTAGCCCGCTGAACCACCGATGGATGGTATCTTGAATGTCGGGTACATGTATGTAACCTGGACCCCAGTCGAGGGCCAACTTTTGAACATTATGCATCCAACTGGTCCTGGCCACCACTTTCTCGTATGTATGAGGACGAACTATTTTCGGGAAGTACAGACGAGGCCAGCCAAGCATGTCGGTGCTTGGCCAACTGATATAGAGGATGTCTCTGGCGGCCTTGTATCTCACGACACTGAGGGGGCTATAGGGACAACCCCGGAATGAGTTATAGCCCCATATGGTGATCTCATTGGGCAGGATATCTCCTAGGATCAAGGCTCGATGTGCTCGGCTGACAGAGACGGCAGCTCGAGCTGCAGCCGTTGACCGGGCGAGAGCAGAAGTAACCACTACCCTGCCGTGATTCCGGGTCGTAACTCGTAAGACTCGGTGGGATCCGATGACCCTCTCCCACATTTTTATAAGGAGTTCGTTAGGGAGGTTGTTGAAACACGGGACAAGTCTGCCATCCTTTGTCGACATTGAGTCGTCCTGTGCCTTTTCTGGATTGAGATAAACGGCGTAGTGGCGAGCCGTAGGACCGTGGAATCTCGTCAAGGGTGGTGCCCTATCTGGACTGGGACAAATAGTGTGGCGGCGAGCCATAGGGCAACGGCATCTAGACGGGGGCGCCATGGGGCATGAATTTTGTGTGCGTTGTATAGTAGTGAGAGTCAGGGAAGAGGACGATGAGAAAGAAGAAGAGGCACGGGGGAGACTAGCTGGGCAAATATAGAGCCTCTGTTACAATGTACATTTTCTGGAAAGTTTCGAGTCTATGGCAGTCTTATAGTTTACAACTGTTATGATGAACGAAATCATTCCAACTATCTTGATTCACTTACAGCTTATAAAAGCCATGAATACATACAACCTTATCGTTGCCACATCCATACATTTGCTTTTCTGGCTGCCAAGGTCGTTTTTTACGTCAGTTTCCTTCTGCTTGGCAAATTGCTAGTAGCGAGCAAATAAAAGTATGGCTTTGACAGAATTTACGTGTAGAGCAAGCACTTTTTACTTTGTGCCCAGTAGTTTCTTGATGTTTAGATAGGTACTTGTATTCGCTGACACTACCCCCATATTCCTCCAAGACATACGAGAATAATCTGCGGGAGTTTAAGACGCGGCTCTTTGCATTATATGTACTACTGATGAGAGATACGATAGGCCGTAGGACGCTGGATAGTCCGCTTGGGATGCTGGGTATCCAGAAGCCACTCCATGTTTGATGGAACATGCCGTCTCGGAATCCGCATGGGAGATGTTAAGTTCACTTCTGCACAGCGTCAACGGTCCCACTAGCCATAGAAGATTTCATGTGCTCAACTCTCTGGGCACCCTGTGTACTTGAGTTTTGCTTTAGCCAAAGTAGAGTCCAGTATATGACCCAGATACAGCAGACGCTAGACAGCCGGCTTGAGATGCTAACTACCTAAAAGCCACTCCAAAATTGACGAAATAGACTACCTAGTATATAAAAATCCGGACCGGATATATTACGTTCACTTCGGCTAAGCTTCAACAACCCAATAGCCATGGAGAAATCCATATGCTCGACTCTCTAGGTGCCTTGTGTACTCGAGTTTTGCTTTGGCTAAAAATAGAGTCCAGTAAATAAACTCGGAATCTGAGTGGGCTTGAGAATAGCTTTCCCCCCTCGCCATCGCAAGGATGATGGCATAAAGACCAACAGCCAGATAGGGGAGAAGTATAATCAAGATAGACTCACTCCTCCAGATCCACAAAACGAGTTGGATACTTGTCCAGAACTGACTGAGAGTCATATTTGGGGCCAGAAGATGAGTTGGGCCCTAGTATTGTCTAAGTACTAAGATAGACGTGTTATACTTTACCTGATACACGTAGGCATATATCTGTGCTCCATCAAGAATTCTGCTCCCAACGTATGAGCCTCTGCTGTCTCGTAATATTCCGCGCGATATTCTGGTTCAAGCCAGTTCCCACAGCTGGTATATGAATTTGAATGCCCCCTCTCCGTCATACCAAATCGTCTTCATCCCATCTTTATCCTTCCTGTGAGCTGACTGCAACTGGAATCGTGCTGCAAACTTCTTCACGTACACTACCTACTCAGGTACTCAACAGTCGATCACATAAAGCCACCTACCTAGGTACCTATTTCGTTAACCTCGCAAAATGCCAATGCCACCTTTTATTCCTGGCTACCTCCAGAGAGAGGTTTCGAAACATCGCAATCTGGCTCCGGAAACAACGAATTCCATTCTTCCAGAATTAGATGAGCCGCTTTACGGGCCGGGAGAGACCGGCTTTGCGATATGCCTTCTTGGCGTATTCATCGCCTTCTTCATGGCTATAATCATTTGGGATTTGAAGAATAAATACGGGCCCGGATGGGCCCGCCGATTTGCCAGCATCTGCTCCATCAAGGCGCGAAACGCATTCACCAAGATAAAGGGCCTTGTGAAGCGACGGGAGAGGACGAGAACCCCAGACGACTTCAGCGATGGTGAAAAAGCCCCCGGACCGTTGTCGGACGTCGAACTTGATGTTATGATTACGCCGTTTGAGGTGCCGTTTACGGAGGGTACGAGTTCCGGCGAGGAAGCGTGTGGGATGAGGTGCGAGACGAATTGTTACCGGACATTTGATCAAGACGCCGACGGGGGCTCTGGAGTTGACAGGCCGGAAAGATGGGAGAGATTGGAGGGTTCACCGACAGCCGACGGGGGGATTGTTTGACCTAGATGGACGGCTTAGACTGTGGAGATTTCGGAGCTTGTTTTTTGGTGGTTTTGGATGGAGTAAAGAAGACACACGATGGGGTCACCAATTTGGATTGCGATTTCTGAGATTTTTCTCTTTTGTTTGGGTATTAACGGGTAGTATTATGGAAAATAAAGGAGTTGGGGCGCTGCAGAACTGGTAGATAGTTCTCTTTTGAATGGGATTTGAAGATGGTTCCGACGAAGTGCGACGGGCCGCTCGCGATAACACACTTGCATCAATCAATCACATGCGTGATGACACCCCCATGCACAAAGGGTAACATTGGGCACGAGCGAACTAATATATTGCAACGGAACATCGCCATCGGCTCGTCGGGGAACTGAATTGAAATGTGTGCGACGAGACGAGGGCCCGGCGACCGACGACCCGAAGGCACTCCGACAGCCGGGGAGTGGAGGGATTAGAGATGAGGCTAATGTAAGTCGAGATGCATCTCGGCAGGGCGGGTTGAGAAGTTGATTGCTGATGTACGGAGGCATTACATCAGCTAGCCGAGTAAATGTAATTAGTGTATTCAAACGTGAAGCTGTAACCATCAGATTAGTAGCATCTGTACATACTCGAGATTGAACATTAATGATAGCATTCAATCAACATCCATGCCCAATCTCAAGGTCATCCAGGTGTTCAAAAAATCCCCAAGATAAGGCCCCGGCAAAAGCAGGGCTGAGTGGGAACATGGAAGCACTAGAAGGGGGGCTCCAGCGGTCAACAATAGCGCTATGCAGCCCCTATAATGAGGGGACCCTGAACAGCCCAATCAGCGCCATTCCAGCCCCCCCAAAGGAGCTCGAAAGTGAAGGCCGAGGGTCCGTTCCCTGGAGCTGTCTTACGTACAACGAGTGGCGATCTGACAAGATTGATTGCTCGGGCACGTCAAACAAGTGCTCAGGTGACGACACGCCGGTAATCGTCGGCCTTTTTTGTAGTACCTAGTGATGATAATTGATCCGTTAACTCGGACCCTCGCTCCCTTTTGCTTTGCCCTTATCCGTCAGTTTCGACGAGATACGAGCACTATCCGAAAAGTACCTCCAACTAAAGCATCGTGCATATCAGTACTTCTTTCCCCGTAATCTCTTCCTCCTCTCTTCAATTCCTTTATTCCTCCTTCACCACCTCCTCCAGCTTCAACGTCTTCTTCTACTGTCCATCTCGCGTCTCGTATTCCGTATCCCGGATTTGCATCTTCACTGCTCCCTCCAACCAGAATTCGCACAGCATCACCGCCGCCACCAACGCACCTCTTCGGTCCGGCCCGTCGCCAACATTGCTCACCCACGCAATAATCTCTTCATCAATCTATCAATCTATCCGACCAGACGCCATTGCTTACCTCGTCCGAACCTCGCCCGAGTAAGCAGCCTCCTGTCATCTATCCAACGATCAACTTGCGTCGGACATACAGAGCAACGTCAGCATCAGCACCTTTAAAGCCATTGTCACTGCTACTCGGGTTCCCGCTCCCGCTTCCCCCGTTTTCTCGTTCATCTACCTCCCTCCTGCTCTTCGGTTCTACATCAACAAAGGATCCCGATTGTCTCGCTGTGATGCGTCTGTCTGCTGCTCAATCAACATAACCAAATCTACCCCAATCCTCTCTCTTCATCACCGCGCCACCATGGCCTCTAGAACGCCGACATGCTTTGCGCGGCAGCTGCATCAAGCTGCTCGACCCCGGAATCTTCTCTCACGACAGGCTTCGCCCAAGATTCAGAGTCGTACATTCACAGCGCCAACAGCTGCCAGACATAGCCCCGAGGCAATCAAGGCCAAGACGCCTTCTCCCCACCAAATTTCCCCACGAGCTGCCGCTTTGCTAGCCAGCATAAGCCTCTTGTCATTTGGCTATGCCCTTTATCGGACACCGCCGGCCGCCTTTGATGCCGCTGCCGCTCTGCATTCTGAAGATGAAGGATACAGCCAAGCGGTCCTTCGCGATGACCGCGATCCGAATCTGCCCCGGTTTCGCATGTCCGAGATCCGCAAGCACGACGCCAAGTCAACGCATCCCTGGGTCACCCACGGCGACAAAGTCTACGACATCACCGAGTGGATTTCGGCTCACCCTGGTGGCCAGGTCATTCTACGAGCCGCCGGTGGCTCAATCGAGCCCTACTGGAACATCTTCACCATCCACAAGAACCAATATGTCTACGACATCCTCAATCAGTACCTCATTGGCTACATTCACCAGTCTGATCTGGTTGACGGCAAGCCCGCCCAGGAGACAATCGAAGACCCCTTTGCCGACGACCCGATGAGACACCCAGATCTCATCACCCGGACGCTCAAGCCTCGCAATGCCGAAACCCCTGAACAGGCTCTCAGCGCCCAATTCATTACCCCCAATGAGTTGTTCTACGTCCGCAACCACATGTGGGTGCCCAAGCTCACCGCGGATGAGGCCGAGGCCCACGTCCTGACTGTGGAGCTACCCGACGGCAGTACCAAGGAGTACACCCTGCGCGATCTCAAGACAAAGTTTGCCGAGAAGAAAATCACGGCTGTGCTGCAGTGCTCTGGAAACCGCAGAAGCCACATGAGCCGAGGGTCTGAACGCGCAACCAACGGATTGCAGTGGGAGGCTGGTGCAATTTCCAATGCCACGTGGGAGGGTGTTTTGCTGGCTGACATCCTCGCTGACGCCGGCTTTGATGCTGCGACTGTGAGAGATGGCACCAGCGAGGCGCAGCATGTGCAGTTCTCTGGTATGGAGGCATACGGCTCGTCCATTCCCATCAAAAAGGCTGTCGACCCCCAGGGTGACGTCTTGTTGGCGTATGGGATGAATGGCAAACCTTTGCCACGGGATCACGGCTACCCATTACGATCAATCGTGCCCGGACACGTCGCCGCCCGGTCAGTCAAGTGGCTCAGTCACGTCACTCTCAGCGATGAAGAGAGCCCTAGCCAGTGGCAGCGCAAGGACTACAAGTGTTTCGGCCCCAATCAGACAAAGGTCGACTGGGAAAAAGCTCCCGCTATCCAGGAGATGCCCGTCCAAAGTGCCATCACCGGTGTCAAGCTGGGCGAGTGGACAGCACAGAACCAATCGGCGCCAAGCAGCTCAGATGGACCGGCAAAAGAAGTTGCCCTCAACGGGTATGCTTATTCTGGAGGCGGACGATCAGTCATCCGCGTCGATGTCTCGCTTGACGATGGAAAGACCTGGTCGCAAGCCAATCTGTTGCCAGACCAAGAGTCAAAATATGACGGCAAATCTTGGAGCTGGAAGCGATGGACGTTTAACGGCGCGGTGCCCTTGGAAGCATTTAAAACTCCCGAAGACGGGGGTGCCGGCCACGAAACCGATGAAGACAAAAACACCATTAGGAGAGGCACTGCGAGAAGGCCTGCCAACGAGAGCGCCCAGAGCACAAAAAGCAACAGGAGATGTACCAATGTTGCCATCAAGGCGACGGACGAGGTCTACAACACACAGCCCGAGAGTCATGCTGCGACGTGGAACTTCCGCGGGAACCTCGCCACTGCCTGGCATCGCGTGCAAGTCTGCACCGACTGCTCTCCCAACGCCATTGTTTTGAACAAGAAGAATTCTGATGAGAAGAAATCATCATCGCACGAGAAGTCATGATAGGTTTGCATGGCATACGGATACTAGAACTGGACTTTTTCTTTCTTTTCTTCTTATTTCATTTTAGTCTGGGAGCGTGTGTTCTCTTACGACAATACGTGGAACGGTTTAGCATACATAGCATATCATTTATTGGTAGAGAGACAGGACTGGAGTTGGATATCATTTTCTGTATATACCCCTTAAAACAGGTCAAGACTAATGGATTATTACTTGAAAAACTATCTATCATCCACATCAAAGTCGCATAGTGCATCATTCATGTCGATTACCAGAGGCTGATTGCAGCCGTCCATCTCAAAATCACAGTGTTGTATTCTAGGAAAGAAAAATATGCTGTGGAAACTTGTAATTTTTTGTATATTTTACAGCATTGCTCGCCTCTCCTTGCCGTCCTTGTTTAAAAAAAGACTTGTTCCAAAAAGGCAGCCAAAGCCAGGTGCCTCCCGTTCTAATCCGTATACTGATACAAATCTGCACCAAGTCACAGCCATTCCACCCAAGAACCCATTGTTTCTACTTATCATCCCTTACTCCTCCTCGTCCTCTCCGTCGGAAAAGTAGTCAAACGCGTTAGGCACCGTGGCCTCTTCGTCTCCCTCACCATCCTCATCCACCGCCGTAAGCACTCCAGCGGCTGCAGCTGCGCCAGAGCCAATGTCGGCTCCGGGAGTCTGAGGATCTACGAGACCAAAGGGAGATCGTCCTTGGCTGCGCAACAGCTGCTCCATGACGGGGTTAACGCCAGAGAGACCTCTACCGGAATCTGAGATGCCTTCGAGGATTGATGGGCCTCCCGCAGAGCGACCGCCTCTACCAAGTTGCTGTCCAGCCACAGGGGCACGCTCAGTAGTAACCTTCTTCAACTTCTCCTCCAGAAGTGTTTTGGCTTCATCAGGCTGAGTGTCGTCAAGGAGAAGAGGGCCGCCAGTTGGCTAGAGAATAAAAGTTAGCGTATGTTATACTATCAGCAATCGAATGGGAGGAATTTACCTTCTTGACTGGCTTGTATCGGCCGGCGGGGAAGCTGATGTACTTGAGCTGGCCAGGCAGAACTCTGCTCATATTCTCCAACTCGTATCCGACCTTTTCCTTCTCGGGCTTCTTCTTGGAGTCGGTAGAAGCTGCCTCCTTATCGTCAGACTCCTTCTTGTCCTTGCCCTCCTCCTTGACCTTGTCATCATCCACGTCCATCTTATCTCCGCTCTTTACGGGGGCACTATCAATGTCCATGCTTTCGTGACGCTGAGCCCGCTCCTTCTTCTGAGCTCTTCTCTTGGCCTGGGCTGTGGTCGACAGGATAGCCGTCGCAATAAGAGCCGGGCCCTCTTCAGTCTTAATCTCTTGCTCGGGGGGTAGTCGAAGAGGCTCTGGCGGGTGGCGCAGTGGAACTTGAAGTCTGGCATCTCCAGGTCGTGGTCGAGGCCGATGATAGAAGTGGGCGAAAAGCTCAGAGACAGGAAGTGGGTAAAGGGGAACCAGTACCAGTATTGAGTGAAAACTGCCATACCGACAATGCCAGCCATGTTGAGGTTGCCGGTCTGAGTTTGCAGACCAATAGTGCAGTTACGGCCGCCTGCATCAATGATGCCCAGAGCAAGGGCGGCACCAAACTTGGTCATGGCATCCTCGTGGCGGTCACCAACGACCTTCTTGAGCGTCTTTCGAATGGAAGCCACCTTGGGGTTCATGACCTCATTCTGCTGAACCATGATCATAGCCAGGGAAATGAGAGCGCCCTGTCGAACAAAGTCGGTGGGGTCCTTCATCATGGGCTCGAGGAGGTCAATGGCTTCGTCAAGGCCAGTGCCGGCACAAGAAATACCCAGTGCCATGGCGGAACCATATCGGACGTGAGGGTTGTAGGACTCGGACAGCAGCTCGACCATGCGGGGGACGCTGCCGGGCTTGCGGAAGAGGATGAAACCCAAGCTCATGACGGCAATTCGGCGAACGTCGTCGTTGACATCGCTGACGGCAGTGTGAAGCAGCTTGCGGATAGCCTTGTTGCTGCCTGTGCCACAGTAGGCCAAGGCAACGGTCATGATACCACCATATCGCAGAGTGGGATCAGGATCATTGAGAAGGCCCTCAATCAACACGTCAGCGCCTTCTTGGCGACCATACATGATGAGCGCCATGCCGATGGCGACACCGCGGACAATCTTCTCGTGGGTTGTCTCGTGGGCATAGGTGATCATGTCCTCGAGAGCCTTGACGTTTCCAGTGCCAAGCATGATGAGACCCATGGCCAATCCAACTGCCTCACCATTGAGAGCAGAGTCTTGGAAGAGGACCTCCTTGAGCTTCTCGAAGATTTCGCTGTCGCCGGTGCCCATACCGGCAATACCCAAGCCCAGAGCACCACCGTGCTGAACAACCTCCTCTTCAGCCTGGCCAAATTGCATCTTGAGGTACTCCAGAGCACCGGCACCATGATTGGCGTGAATGAGGCCGTAGGCATACAGAGCTCCTCCCTGGCTAAAGATGGAACCATTGCTAAGACCACCTTGCTTGGGCAGATATGGCTCAAGAAGCTTTCGTGACTGGGACAGGTTGCCACGGTGGATGACACCGAGGGCAGCGGTGGCGGTGAACTTGGACCAGTTGACTGCCTTTCCGAGCCACTCGAGGTTGTCCCGGAAGAACTTGTCGTTTGTTGTGCCCTGGTTCATAAAGGCATTGCAAAAGGTGACGGCAGTGTGGAAGATGGAGTTGCGGCCCTCGAGGCTATCTCGGACCTTGTTGAGGATGCTCAGATCGGTGTGGTTGTTGCGATAGAGGAATTCGAGGTTGAGGCGGATAGTCTTGGAGCCGTCGAGGATGGATCGGATGTTACGGTAGACCTTGGCCACGTCTTCCGGGAGCTCATCTTCGGGCGCAGCCTGCTGATTCTCTAGCAGCGACTCGCTCTCTTCGGCCTTGTCGCCGCTCTCGGCCTCTTCCTTCTTTGGCGGCTCTCCTGATGGGAGAGAAGACAGGACCTTGCCCAGGAATTCTTGGGTGCCATTGTCATACAGATCAAAGGCAATCTGGTATGCGTTGGCAATAGCGGTACGATCGCCCTTGTCAACGAGACTGCGCAGCATGCGGGATGCCTCCTCGTCGGTGTTGAGGTAGACGACACATCTCGCGATGGCAAAGTAGTCGGGGTTTGGGATTTCGCTTAGAAGATCAAGAATCAACCGCAGAATTTCAGTACGGAAGGCCCTCTCTTGGACAATGTCCATGCAGATGCCCAGTATGTATTCCATCAGCTCCTCGGCGGGCCCTGCCTGCCCTTCTGGCCCCTTTACCTTGGATGCCTTCTCATCCTCGCTGGCACGCTTGATGACCCTCCTGAGGATGTCGAGATTCTTGGCCTCGACGGCGATGCCGACCACTTGCCTGTACCGGCCTTGCTTCAAGCAGCTCTCAAACAGGCGATCAATGATCCTCTGCAGAGAGGCTTCAGCTGCGTTATTGGGCAGCTGGGTGATGGAGCCCGAGCGACCTTGCTTTGTTACAGGCTGGAAAGTGGCATCTAGTATGGTATTGTCGATGGAGGCGCGGGAGAGTAGAGACTTGGGTGGCAGGGTGGTGTGAGAGAAGGGAGTCGTGGGAGACATGACGGCGCCTTCGGTCGAGCTGGCAAAAGTTGTGGACAGCTCAGGCAAGTCGGAGGGCTTCGCAGCCTTGGGAACGGCATGCTTGGCCGAGGTGGCGGCAATGTACTGGTCCACGCATTTGGAGATGATGGTCTCTTCGAACTCGCCGGGGGCGTCGATCTTGAACAGGTCCCCCGCAGCCAGGGCAAAGACCATGCTGTCATTGTAGGCCTGCAGATGGTAGTAGACCTTGGCAAGCACAAGGGCAGCCAGCTGGCGTTCGGAGAAGGACTCGTCTTCGTAGAGGGCCTCGCTACAATCACACACACAAGGTTAGTTGGGGACGGGGACGATGGATGCTACAGTCGAGATAAGCGCAGGAACGGGACATACATCTGGCTCAGGCTGCCGGCGACCTCGGTCCAGACGGTGTCGATGTCGTCGTTGAGCGTCTGCAGGGCAAAGACTCGGAGCTCGGGCTCCTCATCGGCCAGGAAGGCGAGCACGCCTGTTGCCGACACCAAGCCAGGCATGTTTGGGGCTTTTCAAGAGCTGGATCGAGGGGCGAGTTCGGCGTGGAAGGGAAGAGAATGCGAGGAATGCGATGGCGTTTAGAGGGCAGCAGAAGGCGATGTGTGCATGCCCAGACAAACAATTAGATGGAGAGAATAAGAAAGTAACGGAGGAGCTTCAGCAGAGCTGCGCAGAGCAATGCAGAGCCGGTGGTTTGGGTTTGGTGAATAAGCAACTTGGTTGACGGATGATGCTTGTTCTTTGGCTGTGGACAAACAAGGTCCAGTTCCATGTCCACGTCAGGCACAGCTCTGCCTGCCGCCTTGTAACTTTGGGGTTTGGGTGGGGTCAGGGAGCGGCAGCTGATTCGGCGACAAAATAAACAATACATGCAGCGGATTGTGTAATTGTGTCTCAGCTGTTATCGTGTGTATGTACGTGATGCATGATATATTACAGGAGAAAGACTTGATAATTCTAATAAGGAATAGGATTCATCAAGCAAAAAAAGACATCAATGGTCTATTTCCAACAGCTTCATTGTTCTTTGAGCTTCTGTCACTTGTAATATATGGCACGTACAGGTACCTACAGGTAATTCTGTCACTGGTGCTGTGCTCCGCATGGATCGCTTATGTAACACGCCCTCTGCCAGTAATAAGCTCCCAGACAATGGCCCAACTGCATTAGTCCTCGTTGTAGTCATACTTGCCACGTGACATCAAGCACCTCTCTCCGGTCAGGCTGCAAAAACCGAAGCGCAAGAGGAAAAAGGCAAATCAGGCTACCAAGGGCTAGGCCGCAAGCAGACTAGGGTGGTCGAGGTTTTTCATGCAATTTGAGACAGAAGGCTGAGCCAGCCAGTCGCCAGAGGGCTGGGCATGCAGGAGACGGACTAGCGCAAAGCACAAGGCTAGCAATGGCGCAACTCAACACGGGACGATAAGCGCTGCTGTGCACGGGGGGAGGTTACGAACCTGTCTTGTGTTGCGGATGTACCATCTGATAGGGAGGTACATAACAGAGCAAACAATGGACAGTGGGGGAGGAATAACAAGTAGGTACTAGGTAGTACATAGAGGGGATGAATTATCGTGGTGGTGGTGATGATGCTGGATGATGAGTGTGCTATAAAGCAGAGGTACAAGTAAAGACGCGTGCGGCTGATGCTACGTCGGGGTACCTGTGCTCTCCATGTCTGCTCCACCCAGCTGCCGCTCAATTCGGGCAGCAGGCCCTCAGGTTTCGGATGCATGGCAAATCAGTAGACGGGCCATAATGCAAGGAGGGACAAGGAGAGCTGCACGCGAGAGACAGAGACATACAAGAAAAAAACCATTAAAAGGGCCCTTGGAGACCGACCCAGTCTGGTCTGGTCTGGTCTAGGCCGCTGAGTGCGAATTACTGCGAATTGCATTTAATTGCATCTGATTGCATGTGCGTGCTTCTGCTTCTGCTTCTGGTGACTCAAAGCAATCAATTCAACTCGAGTGACCTAGAAACTAACTAACAGTTGAACCCAGCCCAGTCCAGCGCTTCGACGCCACTGGCCATCGTCGCTGGATAGCGCCTGGTTGCGCCTACTTTAGAGGGCCATCACGGAAGAAAAAAAGTGTCCTAGGCGCATCCATCCAGATACCCATCCCTGCGCGAACCGTCCGTGATACCTCAATCCACCAACCCCATAGCCATAGCGGCCGCAACTGCCGAGTCCCCTCGTCGACGCGCATCTGCCCATTGTTCTGTCTCTGTCTCTGTCGCTGTCGCTGTCCAGATCCAGAACCAACAGCCCGGCCGAGCTTGTTGCGCGCCTTGGCCTTGTCCTTGCCTTGTCCTTGTTCACTCTCCCCCCACCAAGGAAACGCATCGCGACGCCTCAGCCTCTTCAGCCTCGAACCCTCGTCATCCCGTGCAAGCTCGAGAAATGTCCGTTTGCGACTCGGACGGCCCTGCATCCTTTGCGCCCTCGACTGCCATCTAAAAATCCCCGGCGCCGACGAATCCTTGCCGTCGCTCCTCCAGGCGCACGAGAGCGCGGCTCTGGATGCTGGACAATTGAGCCCCCGGACCGTCCCATCCATCGTCTCGCGCAAAAAGACACACGACCGTGTGACAAAGGCCCAGCAGCCATGGATCTCCGGTCGGTTCTCAACACGTCCGACAACAATGGCGACCGCGCTCCCGCAAGGCCACCGCCGGCCGCTCAGCAGCAGCCTCAACAGCAACAGCAACGTCAGCAGCAAGAGCAGCAGCAGCCTCAACAGCAACAGCAACGTCAGCAGCAAGAGCAGCAGCAGCAG